>JAESVK010000479.1:1934595-1953886 GCA_017140935.1 Hamamelis virginiana | reverse complement strand
GGGGGGGGGTAAATATCAGAACATATAGATGAACTGCACGTGATCATTTCTTACCCAAATAATCCACATAGAAACCCTTGGAGCACGATCCTCCACGTCAATTTGGGTCTACTCTTCCTGTAAAAAGAAGATATATATATATATTGTCAGAGATTATTCTTCGATCAATCAATAAACTTGATAAAACAAAACACAAATTATGAAAGGATAGCCTAAAACAAAACGAACCCAGATAGTTCTCTTAATATGTGTCAAGAGTAAAAGTTTCTAGGTTTTATTTTTCTTGGTTTAAATAGATAAATATCAAAGAAGAGAGAAGGAAATAAACCGAAACCCATATTTAAAAATAAAATACCCATATTTATTTTCATTTTTGCTGCAAAATTCCCCGATCTTCAAAACCATGTAAATATTAATGGTGGGAATTTATATATATATATATATATGGCAAAAAAAATGGAGAGAGTAAGTTATGTACCGTTCCAAGAAGAAAGAAAGAGGAGCAATGAAAGCAGTGGCAAACATGAATCTATAGGCGACCAGAATCCTGAGGCTCATACCATTACTCATAGCTAATTTGTAGAAAATATTAACTCCACCAAATGCTATTTGAACCAACACCATTAGCATGGTTGGTTTCAGTCCATGAAGAACGTTCCACATATTTCCACCTATAAGATTTAACTATATATATATATATATATATATATATATATATAGCCACAGAGAAGATGGAAACCAAAAAGCTTAATTTCGTGTTTTCCGTCCGTAGCTTCGGCCTCCTCAATTCATTTCCAGTCGAAAGCCCAATACTCCTATATAAGGGGGGAGAGAGAGAGAATGGAGAGTTGGATGCATTCTATTCCGAGTTTTGTTAACTGGCGAAACAGATTCGCTTGCGTCAAGAACCATAATTTCACGTTTTGTTTACCACGTGACGCGCGTCTAATACAGGTGCATACTTCTCGTATGTCAGTTTTACTAGCTGTACAGACCAAGTTACCATGTACTGAGTCAAGATGTCATGCATGTGCGTGCAGTAAAAGGTGAATAATACGGAGTAATTTATCTATCTATCTATCGACACTGTCTATAAAGTGAGAATGGTGTCTATAAAGTGAGAATGGTGAGTTTGTTTGGTCAAATTTGAGTACCAAAATACTCTAAAAAAAATATTGCTTCTAATAATTAATATGAGGATAGGTTTATCTTTTACTATTCATCAAGATTCCCAAAAAAAAAAATTCTCTTCAACTTCCATATCTCTCTCAAAACTACACTTTCCTCTCTCTCCTTATTTATTCTCCATCAGATACACATTTCTCTCTCAAAGACAATAAAAAGTAAAAAAACTAGGAAAGTTTAAAGATAAGTAAAAATTCGAGCATTGGATTTCAGAGAGAGAGAGAGAGAGAAATTATAAAATTAGAAGAAGAAGGGGTACACTCCAACATGGCTACACTGAAAAGTAGAAGAATAACGTGTGCACTTGCTTTTTTTTTTTTGCAGAAGAAGAAGGTACCTACACTGGAAAGTAGAAGTAAGAAGGGTTACAATCCAACATGGCTACACTAGAAAGGTATTTACAATAATGTTGTCTTAACATAAAATTGAGTTTGCTTTAAAAATGATTTTCTAAAATAAACATTTGTGTGTTTCTTTGTATCCAGAACATTATCTATACTAAATCTTATATATATATATATATTCAAATTATCCAACTGATTTAGCCAACTGATTAAGATATTTGTAAAGAATATATTAAGTAAATTAATTTGAATATTTATAACTATCCGTTTTTTTTAAATTCAATTTGTGTTTTTTTTTTTTTTTTTTTTTTTTGGATATTTGTAATTTAACGTTTGTGTGTATGATAGAGAGAGAGAGTCCATCTGATTCTAATAATATATCTTATCTAAACTAAATCTTAACAAAAAAAATATATTTCCAAATTATCAAATCAAATAACTAAATTATCCAACTGGTTTAGATATTTAAATTCAATTATAATAATTATATTTTCAAATTATCAATTAACTAAATTATCCAACTGGTTTATTCCAATCCTATGAAAAGCTAGAAACACAAAATAAAAACATAAACTACAAAAATCTGAAAACTAACATAAATAAAATTTAAATATTTAATTTCCTAAAAAAAAAAAAAAAATTCATTTGTACTATATATTGATTTTATATAATTTCTCTTGGTTATTTTAACTTAATCAATTTTAAGATTTACAATTAGGATCATACTAACTGTATTTAAAGTTGCTATTTTAAAAATAATAATAATATAATTTTCACCAACAAAGAAAAAAGAAAAAAGAAAAAAATATATAATTGTTAGAAGATTATCATATTTTATCATGGGCAACATAGTAGTAGGTCTTGGAATATGGTGAATAGAGATATGAAGGTTCTAATGAATGACTTTAAATGAATATGGATATACTTAGCAGAGAGTTTTAAGATTATGATGCACATACTTTTAAATAAATAAATTAACTTAAATTATTTAAAATTTTAAACGGCACCGCGTTGCAAACGCATCACGTGTGCGCAGTGGCTGATACATTATATCTTAATTTCATGCTTATAGTAGGGGTGTATTGATTGCTTGTATATGCGAGTCAATATGAATTCATAAGGTTCGAGATTTTTTATAAAAAAAAAAAAAAAAAAAAGGAAATCTATAAAAAATTTGGCAGTGATCGTTTCGAAGTTTCTTATCAATTTGTAAGTCTTTGTTTTGGTCAAGAAACAAAGTATTCCGAGTTAGGCATTATGTGAACTGAGTTACCCATCTTTGCTTCAAACGTGATTGGGCACAATCATGCAAGGAACTCAATTTTGTTTCCTGAATTGAGCTCTCTATTCATTATGAGGGTAAGTTGAATTGCGTAACGTTGTAAAATAGTCGGCATGCCGTCCAAAATGAAAAGGTTACAAAATGGGATTCACATCCAAAATGAAGTCTTCAAGTCATCAATTACATCAAAGAACGAAACACATGAAAATCAAATTTGATTCACTCGTATACATAAACCCAAAAACCAACTTCCCAAAATTAATAAAAAATTGAAGGGTTAAAAATAATATAATGATACATACTTTCACCCAAAATGCAATTAAATACACCCACTTTAAAATTTTGCAATCAAGTCCACTAATTTTTACTAGTTTGCAATTAAGTCCATCCGTCCTAACTAGTGTTAAAAACTAACAGAATTGATGATGTAGCAGTGGCATTTTTAGGGTTATATATTAAAAGTCATACTTTTATGTATTGGATTTTGATATTTATTTACTAATGAATTCTGATATTTCCATTTTAATGAGAATCTATATGAGCTATGTTTGCATTTTTTATATATCTAATATTATACATGTGTGTCTTTTATTCTACATAGTAGATGATATAGTGTATAGAGTTCGGCTTACACACAAAAGATCAGATTATCAGTTCTGGTAGAATATAAGCTTTTTTGTTCACAGTCTTAGATGGAGTTGGACACATCACCGGTAAGATTATAGCACAAGATTTCAGTAGGCCTGTCTTGATTATGGGGAATGTTTCAATTCCATGCAACTTCTTGTGCTAGTACACTTGTGTGTATTGAACAGTCTTGAGGTAATTGTTTTATATTGACATGTAAGACAATTAATACCTCATGGTTATTATGAATGCTTATGCTCTTAATCCCAAAATATTTAATAGACACATACATTTAGTGTTAGTTATTTTGATTCATAAAAAGTGAGATCTTTTAAAGGTCAATAAACTCAGTGAGTTGGGTAACGACATTAAGTGTATGGTGAATATTGATTATTAACGGAATCCACGTCCTAGTATAAGGATTGATGATATCCCCTTGAGAATGCCTATAACTTTTGATTATGTTAAACCCTGCAGGTAGATTTTGTATCCGACATATCAAATAAGTTAAGTGGAATGTCTCAAAGAGATTCACATATGTCAATTAAATAAAATTGTCAGTAATTTAATTTAATGGACGGGTATCTGTAATCTTAACATGGGAAGATAAATAAGTATTTAATAACATGGAGCTCGAAATATAATTTCAGATAAGATAGGGAGTGCAATTATAAATCTTTAGTGGACTGGATTATAATTAATTAATGAAATAGGAATTTAATTCAAGTTGAATTATTTACATTAAGAGCCCAAATCTTATTTCTCCTTAGGTCCCTACTGTAACCTATATATATGACATGTTTTTCAGCTGCTACAGTTAGACATTCAGAATATCAGAAACCCTGATAGCAGCCGTCAAACCCTAGGAGCAACTGTCAAACAAAAGTTCACGAACAAAGCCACTCTCTGTTCGAGTTCTGGCATACGGAAGAATACAGCAAAAGGCTTGAAGGTTGCAGTCGAGCAGTATTTGGATTTGATCATACGGTTATCTAGTACGTGCTGCAACGAGATCAAACAGAGAGATCTCGAAGGTATGACCTTATTTCCGTCTTGTATGGGTTAATCAAATTGGAGAGATCGTTTGATCGTGTAGCTAATCGGTTATTTTTTTTTGTATTTTTTTTTATTTTTGATATAGTCGATATGCACTATCATTGGTTCCTGGGATTTCAGTTCCCATCAGCCATGTCCACATCATCATTTTTTGTCCAATTTTGTTACAAATTTCTCTTTAAGTATTTTCTCAAACTGCTAATCTGTTGTCAATTATTTTAATCTCTAAAAATCCGTAATCCATAAAATCAAGTTCTACAACATATCTGAAGCGCATTAATTTTAAAGCACTTAGAGATTTATGATGAATTTTTGTTTCGAAACCTTAAATAAACCATAATAAATAAATGGATAAGCCAAAAATCATGAAAATGCACCAAAAATATATTCATACTTTAGTTTTAACAAATAGCATATCAAATGAAAAGTTCGAGCTTGGACTGCCAATGATTCTATTTATTTATCTAATAATCTTTCATTTGATATGCTATTTGTTAAAATCGAAATATTATTTTATTTTTCGAAGACTTTATATGATGAATGGGAATTTTTGGTGCATTTTCATGATTTTTGGCTTACCTATTTATTTATTGTGATTTATTTAAGATTTCGAAATAAAAATTCAAAATAAATCACTATGTGCTTTAAAATTAGTGGGTTTCGGATATATTGTAAAGCTTGATTTTACGGATTTTTAGAAATAAAAATCACGAAAAACATATTAGTAATTTAAGAGAAAACTTATAGAGAAATTTGGAACAAAATTTGGCAAAAAAGGATGACGTGGCACTGCCACATGATAAACTCCATTAGTAGGCCATGTTTGGCATGCCGGATTAAAAGGCTGGATTGGATAGGATTAGGTGAGATAAGATTTCCCATCAGATAAATATATACCTTTGCTTATCCCTCATTTATGTTTGGTACATGTTCCAATATAATGTTGGAAATAGTTTTGGAATCACTATCCAACATCAGTGGTGGTGGTGGTGGTGGCAGCGGCTGCGGTTGAGATTGGTGGTAATGTGTGAGTGATAAGACTATGGTTGCGATGGTAGTGATGGCGGCGGTGGTAGTGTTGGTGGTTGTAATGGATGGTGATATGTGAGTAGTGCTCTTCAACGATAGCGACGGTAGTGATGATGGTGGGTGTAGCGATGGTGGTTGTGGTAGGTGATGATGTGTGGGTAATGCTCTTCTATAGTAGTGGTGGTAGTGTGGTGGTTATGTTGGGTGGTGGGTGGGAGTGGTTGTAGTAGGTGGTGCTCTTTAATGGTAACGGTAGAAATTGTGGTAGTGGTGGTGGGTGGTGGGTGTGGTGATAGTTTTATTCCAGAATAAAATAATATCACCGTCAATGAGATTATTATATCCTCATTATAGAAGATATAATAATAATCCAATTGATAACTTATCTTGTTCATAAGTAAAATTATAGAAAAAAAAAAAAACAAAGATAGACAACATTTCTCTCTGGCATATTCTAGAACAAATGCCGAGCAACACCCACGCGCCCAAATTCATTTTTAAGTAACCCAAATATTGTGTGTATGGAGAGAATTTTTACAATGAAAAGGCATTGCAGTAGTGAGATTAACCCCAAAATTAAATATAATCCTATGTCGTTTTCAATAATCTCTTATAATTGTGCCTAATCCATCACCATTTATGGGCTTATTATCATTATTATAAGCCCACCATTAATATATTTGGCTAATTTTTGTAGCCTTTCAATTACTTTGGATGGGTAGATTTGATCAGTTGTAGTTAGTTACCTTCAAGATGTAACAGTTCATGTCCTTCTAGTACGTACAAAAGCCAAGCAATGCAAATTGTGAAATGGGTGCCTAGGATTTTGAACACGCTCAAGACTTCCTCTTTTTCTCATGTGAGATTAAGAACTTACACTTTACCAAAATATAAAAAAGTGATTAAGATCTTACAACGCCCACCACACTACTAACACGTGTCTCCACATGTGGTCCCATCCGATGTGAAGAGAGTCAGTTCTAAGAGCATCTCCAATAGGATTCATACTTTACCAAAGAGCAATGCTATTTCCCCCACAATGGGAGCTTCTTCAATTGTGGATGACCCTCCTCTCATATTTGGCACTAATATGCTCCAATGAAGAGCTTCCATATTTGATATCTTTAAAGCAATGCTATTGATTCTGTGCAACATTACCGTATTCAATTCCCATCTGACATATCCTGTGCCACATCAGCAACATGAAAAAAAAAATTAAAAATGACCGGACTACCTCTAGTACAGGGAAAACACTCACAATTCAGTAAAAACACTCCCAATACAATTAAAAAACTAAAAAAAAAAATAGACTGCGAAAACACTCAAAATCTCAAAATGCTGTGAAAACTCAAAAAATAAATATAAATATAAATATAAAAAATAAAAGACAGTGAAAACACTAAAACAAACAAACAGTAAAAACACTCAAAATGTTTAAAATGTTTTGAAACTAAAAAAAAACAAAAAACAAAACAAACAAAGTCAGTGAAAACACTAAAAAAACTCAGTAAAAACCCAGTGAAAGAAAGAAAAGAGAGAGAAAGAAGGATTTTTACTATCCTGTTTTTTTAAACTCAGTAAAAACGATAATATTTTTTTACTAAACTCAGTGAAAACCTTCATCAGCCGCACAGCACAGTTAAAAAGGTTTTTTTAACTGTGGTTCTTTCTTTTTTATTTTTCTTTTTTCTTTTTTCTATTTGCTTTTCTTTGACAGTAAAGAAAAAAAAAAAACAAGAATGACAAGAAGGAAGGAGAAGAAGAGAGGGGTAGAGAAGACAGCTCACCTCAATAGCAGATTCTGACTGAGTTGACTCGGAGACAAATCACCCAAATCACAAGTACACAGTCCACAAATCAAATCAGCGAGTCGAGCCTCGAGTTGTAACCCGGACTTGGAATAGAGCAAATGAAAAGCCATACTAGGTTGCCACCCACCGATCCAGAGGAACGCGTCTTCCAAGGAGGTTCTCCATGTTGGAGACAACATGTTTAGAACATCACGGTTAGCCCACTTGGTTTTAGCTCGGTAGTAGTCCTCTCCGTCACTGGAATCAACCTCTCTAACTTCAACCTCGCTGGCCGTTTCTCTCTCCTCTTATTCTTCTTCTTCTTCTTCTTCTTCTTCTTCTTTTTCTTCTTCTTCTTCTCTCTTTCTCTCTCTCCTAACAGTAACACTATGTTTGGATTGAGAGAGTTGGAGAGAAGAGAAGAGAAACTCATTAAGAGAAGAGAAGATAAGATAAAGTTAAATGACTTTCTCTCCACCCTGTTTGGATAGTCTTCATAAGAGAAGAGAAGAGAAGATTTTAAGGTATAAATTCCAATATTGCCCTTACTTACATAAAAAGAAAATAAAAACTAAAAAAATGAAGAGAAATGGCAAAATAGTAAAACTACCCCTCACTTAAACCCTTTCTCTTCTCTTCTCTCCATTTCTCTCCGATTTGGAGAGAAAGAAACCAGCCTCCTTTTCTCTCCTCTTTCTCACCCCCTCCTCCCCTTTCTCTCCAACTCTCTCAATCCAAACGATAGAAACTTAAAAAATTTCTCCTCTTCTCTTCTCTTCTCTTCTCCTCTCCAACTCTCTCAATCCAAACATAGTGTAAATATGAGAATGCTACTTTTAAACCAGCCTCCTTTTCCTTTTTCTTTTTATCAGTCCAGATGGTCACTTTTAAACATGTGGCATTATGCCACATTTCCACATCACACGGGAAAACTCAAACAGGATGGGGGGACGGGATCTTCAGCATTTTCCATATCTTTATACTCTAATAAGCTTTAAATTAGAGGAAAATATAACGTGAATTATTTGGAAGGAGATGGCAATTGTCAAAAAAAATTGCCAAATATGGGAGCCTTGGATGGCACCCCATTGAAGTAACATTTTTTGCCATAGCTCCCAAATTTGGAAATGACAAATTGGCAACCCCAAATGAGAATCCATTGGAGATGCTCTAATTTGTAGAAAGGGTGTATAGTTTGCTTTTAAGGCCAGCCAATTTTTCTGTAAGATGAGGTAAAATCATCATGCAATCTCTTTCTTACTTGACAAAGAAATTCACATTCTGACAATATTGACACAATATCTCTAACACAGACAAGATTCAAGAAATAAAATTTTTCAAGTTATGTATTAATGTGATTCTTTGAGGAGCATTTGTGGCCCTCCAATGGCAATAAGAAACTTTAATTCAAGTATTTGAATGTTAGGGCTTCAAAGAACGGGCAAAGATAGCCATTTTATTTTGGAACTTAAAAAAAATTTCATTCTTGATATATCAAAATTTTAATATTTAAAGTGATTGAGACAAAAATTAGGGGACCTATCTTTGACCAACCATCCAATGCCCCTCAAGTCCGCTATAAATGATTATCACACATCTCTTTTAGATTAAATGGAATTTTGAACTTCAAAAGTAATTTTAGGTGAAACCATTTCAAACTGATCGGCTTTCAGAGACATACACATGTAGCTAATTGACCAACAATCCCGGGGCAGTCGTCGATGAATTTTGAAACAGTTCATTCTTTGAATAAAACTGCTTCCATAAAGCAGATTGTTAAAATAAAAAATGTGCACAAATGTGAAATGGACATTTTGGTGAGATTGCCTATGTGTGAAGTTGAGGCAATAAGCATGTGGGAGTGATGGTTAATAACCAAAGTTCAAAAATTGTATGATGGTGAAAGAGTGAGGCTTGTCTCTTTCACACTTGAACCAAGTAAAAAATGGAGGCCCAACATTGGTTTCACCCTCGTCCTTGATGCATATAAAAAAAGCATCCAAGCAAACTGTGTGCCAAAATGTGACACCAAAGAGGGAGCTCGAGAGTGAAGCTCCAAAGGGGTGTGCAACTGAGGCAACAAAGAGAGGTGCAGCCTGCCGCGAGCCAAGAGAGATCTAAATTATACACAAGTGAAGAGAGCTTCTCAACTTGGGTTAAGTGTGCGAGAGTCTTGTTCATTGTGGTATAATTAATTGTAATTTAGGATCTCTTCCATGGAGGTAGGCATGTTGCCGAACAATGTAAAGTATTGTGTCTTTGTTTTTTGTGTTGATTGTGTGTGTGTGAGTCCATAGCTGTGGGTGCCGTGTTAAATCGCTTCTGCTGGCACTACAGTCCTTGTGCAACAAACAAAAACCCGAAAGAAAAAATTATGATATAAAATCAAACGAAAAGTTAAAATAATATTTAACAAACAATAGAAACAAGTCTAGCTTTCTCATAAACGTTGCCAGGAACCAGTTATCAGCTTCAATCTCTACTTGGCTTCAGTAATAAACTTTCCAGTAGCCTAATCTTATAAAGAGAAACAGGCATATGTGATTTTTGCTGTCCAGTTTCAATCTTAGAAGCCTCTCTCTTTATCACACTATGACATTCTCAGCCGCAGTCCCCTTCTCTTCTTTTTCTTTTTCTTCTATTATTTTTTTCTCCTCAGTTGTTTCGGGTTTTTGAGTTTCTGTAATTGGTGCAGCTTCTACTACTTCCTCTGTTTTAGGAGCATCAACAACATCTGGAGCAGGGGTTTGTTCGATCAAAATTTCGGGTCTTTCGGGTTCTGGGGCCTTGATTTCAGATGCCTCGCGGTCTTTTTCAGTCCTTGATGGTTCTTCTTTTGTTGGCTCTAATGGATTCTTATCAACTTCTGTTGACTCCTTCCCTTCTTCATTCTGCATGGAGAGCAGTTCAAAATCACATATGATCCAACAGGCTTTCAAAAAAAATAAGGGTTGAAAAGAATTTTGAAGAAGCGAATTGAGTCAGCTTAAACTGTACTCTAAGTGAATAATTCTAATTCGAATAATTAAACCTTAATTATTCTTCTCATAATTGTTCTGGAATAATCCTAAATAAGATGAGTAACGAATTAAATGTTTCCTATCTATTTTCCACTAGTTTAGGTATTTGCACAGAACATGTCACACTCTACAATCCAAGCTGACAATTTACAATGCTCCATTTTGATCAATAATCACCATCTCCGAATCCTTTTTGGGGTTCAAAGTCACCACCAACCATTTTGACAAATGAAAATCAGGAGACCCCATGGATCAAATCAGCTGAGTTGGATAGTTAGATGAAGACAGCAACCTTACCAAAGCCATCAATGTAGGAATTATATGATACCTAACGGCCACAATGTCCCAATTTTATGTTAATTAACTATACGTTGTTTTCTGCACACTCAAACCTCTAGATTTAACCTTCCGAACTCAATGGTTGTTGGGGTAAAACTACGCATTAAGGTTACATAATCCTCAAATACAGACCTGAGGTCGAAAAGCAAAAATTCACTTCCAAAGCATGTAGGTTTTGCATAGAATGAATTTTTTGAGAAATCTTGTTTTCAATTTCAATACTATTCGTTTTTTTTTTAACGAGACAAGCTCATCAATCGCCTCTGTGCTATATTACTACAAGAAAATTCTGTGCTATATTACTAAGAGAAACTTCATGGTCTTTTCCCTTTCATCAAGCATATTTATCGATTCTCACAGCATCAAGACTTGTTTTATTGCAACACCCAAAAATGAGAACATTTTTTGTACTAGGTGGCTTACACTATTGAATTATAAGAACTCTTTATCAGACCAATGGCTGTAACCAAACAAACCCATTGTCAAACTCTCTCTGCAACTTTAAACCTCTCTCTCTCTCTCTCTCTCGGGGACATCAAGAGAGAGGAAGCTTTAAAAAGGCAGACAATTTAGCATTCTCCATTTCATAAGAGGGAAAAAAATCATTGCAGAAAGAAACAATGGGAAAGGAAAACAAAAGAAGATCCAAATAGTTGTTGGGTCCACAAGACCTGTTTGTCTGTCATGGGTGGAAATAGATGTGACAGTATGTTGAAGATCCCTGCACTGATTCTCTCTCCATGCAAGAGATTCTAAGCGAAGCAGTCAAGATATTAATGTTTCTAATCATAACCAAACACAGAATAACAAACAAACAAGAAAAATTTAACAGAGCAGAGTGACCTTGGAGTGAGTACCTTTTGAGAATCCGAGAGAAGTTAAAACTGATACCGACAACACGTTAAACAAAGAGAAAGACATGGGCCAGCTTAAATAATGTCCAACGAGTGAGATTACTTAAACTTTATAAGTAAACAACATTAAACTATACATATTTTTATATAAATTTGTATATATATATATATATATATATATATATATATATATATATATATATATATATAACTCATTTGAGGTGAGCCAAATATTGAACTATAATTAGGCAGAGTTGAATGGAGCTTTTACTATCGGGTCCCAAATATTGAAGAAACTTAGAGATTCAGAACTCTGTATTTTTGGAAGAAAGAAAGTAAATTATTTGCGGGTATGTTTGGTTACGAAGAAAATTTGGGAAACGGAAAAGATACTGATTATTTTTACTAGTTTTTTATTACAGAGAGAGAGAGAATTCACTCTCCCTTGTTTTCCTCAATTTTCTCAGCAACCAAACAGAGGGAAAAACTTAATATAATTCGATGAACAAACATACGACAAAGATGCAATTCAACTAAGAATCTGATACAGAAGACTCATTACATCAAAATCTAAGATTGATTGCAGCTCAAAGAAACACATATAAACAAATAATTTAACCCCAGAATAGAAACCAGTCTACGAGGAATCACCCATGAAGAAACGAATGTTTGAAACAAATAACAGATCTCAAACAACCCATTCAACTTCACCAAGCCAAAATCAAAACAAATAACAAAAATTAAAAAACCCGAGAGAATTGAAGAAAATGGTACCTCCTTGAACAAGAGACTGAGAGACCGTCGCTTATTTCCTTGCTCATCAACTTTTTCACCATCATCATCAACAACTTCGATTTTCTTCTCTACTTCAACAATCTCCCCCTTTACCTCGGAAACTGAGCCTGTCTCCTCCTCCTTCACCGGAGCCGGAGTCGGCTCTGGCACCGGTGGCTCGCCGGCTTCCAACTTCAACCCCTTTGGTTTAGTCGCACACCCTCCCATCTCTCTCTCTCTCTGTGGAACTTTCACTCTGTAGCTGTGTGAGAGAAGAAAATGAAAGAGAATATGAGGAATTTCTCTCTCTAGGAACTAAGGTTTTATAGGGGAAGATTTCGGCGATTGCTGTTCCGACATTCGCTCTGATGCTATGAAAAATTTAAGAAATTAGAGAGACACAGACATGGACAGATAGACAGAGAAACAGAGAGACACAGAGGAGAGGAGGAAAGAAGTTTGAAAATGTTTTTTATGATTTTGTAAAATACTTTAGGAAACAGGTGTGAAATTGTGTGTCACAGGCTGTAAATTTTGTTTAATAGGAATTGATTGATTTTGATGGGGTCTAAAAAATAGGAAATTGAATCAATTTGAATGATGGGTCTTGAAATTGGACGTGGGAGCTGGGTAGCGTTTCAGTTTTTATTCGTGTTATAAGACTATATTGACAGCAATATAATGCTAATGTGCGAGTTGGCTAGTTTCGTGTTTTGCCACGTGTCAAGTGTGAATTGGTGTTTAGCTTATTTTCCATGTCAGCATTTTTCATTTTTAGTGTTTGACAGTTTTACTTTATTTAACAGCTTATTTTACAAGTCATTGCATCAAGAAATTAAAGTATCTTCCTCTCCATAAGTTTTGCTTTATTTAACAGCTTATTTTACAGGCCGTTACTTAAAAAAATTAAAGTAATTCCATCTCAATAAATTAGTAGGGTTAGTTAACCAATGAAAGTTAGTCGAATAATATAAGAATGAGCTGTAAATTCAGACATACCAAATTCGAAATCAGTTAAAATCTTTTGGCCAGCCACCACTCCAGTTTAGTAACTTGGGCATTAGTCGACCCTATGAGACGGGGTGGTCCCACAAGAGGAACGGAGATTAATCGGACTTTAACAACTCAAATACCTCATTGTTTGGTAAAAAAATTAAAAATTTAGTAGAATTAGTTGTGAGCAAGGAAGAAAATACAATAGACAAGCCAAAATAATCTCTTGAACTCATGGACTTGAGCTAAAAATCTCAAGACACACGATTTAAAAAAAATCTATCAAATGAATTATATCTCACTGATGTTCGAGTACTGATTCGATTAGATTATTTTTAATGAAATTTTGTGACAACAAATAATGAATTTACGTATCATACTACGAGAGAGAGAGAAAATGTTACAACAGATAAATGATTCCATTTATTTATTTATTCATATTTGTTTGTCAAGGAATTCGGTACTGCTCTATGTGAGGAAAGAAGAGGAAGATGACTACAAAATTACAAAGATGAAGAAAGCCTGTGAAAATTTTGTCAGATATGAGACTATGCGACTCACTTGGTTTGTGACTTGAAAACAATTTTTACTCCTACTTTTCAGGTCATGTGCAGTGTAGCCATTAAAGGGTTTGAATTTTTTTAAAAATTCAGAAAATGACATTTTGACAGTTATTGAAAGTGAACATTTTCAAAAATTTCTTGGAAAAATAACTTTTAAATAAACCTTACCAAACATAGTTTTAACTGTATTTCATTTTTATTTTTACTAGTTCCTGCCCACGTGCGATACACGTGAAATTATTTGATAGATAATGAATGCATTTAGTAAAAATATAAATAGAAGCGCAATGTTAGTTAGCGTGAACATATGAGAAACGTGAAATTATTTGATAAACGGTAAATTGCATCTCATAAAAATTTGTAGGAATATTCAATTTGTTAAAACTATAAGTTGAATTTTTCATTAAATTTTGTCAAGATTATGAGGGTTACCCCCAAGTTTACAAATAAGAATAAAATGAATATCAAACATTTTTTATTTTAGATTTTTTTTTTTTTTTTACTCTTAAATATGGTTATTATCTTTATTCAATTTTGGTTTAGAATATTCATTTTTATTTTATTTTTTTGGTCTTTAGACAAATTAATATATATATCAACCACCGATATATAACAACAAAGAGTGAACAAAATATATTTATCAATTTTTTTTTCTTTTCATTTGTGAGATATTGCATGAAAAAAGAAATGGAGAAGAATGAGGAGAGAAATGTTGGAAGGGTGGATAAAAATTAAGGCATCCTTAAAGACTCACCTTATGAGGTTTAACGAAGAGAATAAAAAGAATTAGGGAGTGTTCCTCTAACACATTAAATTAAGGGTATTTATGTCAATATATATATTAATAAGGATATTTTAAGAAATCAAAAGTTTTTCTAGGATTGAAACTTTATAGATTTTTTTGAAATTTTCAAAAACAAAAGAACAATTTTCAAACTAAACAATAACAAATGGGTCCAAAGCTTTTATACAATTGTGTATAATTAGATTCAAGCCATTAGATTCATGACCTCTTAGATGAAAGTCATGACTTGAGCAACTGAAAGAATCGAAAGGTTAACAGTATATTATTTGAGTTGGGTTGTATTTTTGCTTTTTAAAAATTAAACCAAAATTACAGAGAGGAAAGATAAAAAGTACTATTCCGTATTACATGAATATTTCCCGCCATTATTATTGTTATTAAATTAATTAGGAGGGAGCAGCAAGAGAGAGAGTAAGAGGATAAACTCAATAAAGAGTTGAAGAGAAACCCTGAATCTGAGTAGAGTTGTCGTGTTCTCGGGTGGCAGAATGTGGTGGATATTTTCCCCGTGTGGGTCTCGGAACTCAAAAAGTAGGTTCATAAGTTGTGGTCTCCATATAATTACATCGTGTTGCCCATCTACATTATTTATATGTAATTTATATATATACATATACATCCATTTCTTAATTCTCTCATCGATCCAGCCTAGCTATATTCACATACACCCTTCCACGTACACCTTTTTCTTCTGTGCATTATTTTATTTTTTTATTTTTATTTTTTTAGAAACCACAGAACAACATCAACACAGAAAAAGGGAAAAATAATTATAATAATATTTTTTTTTCATTATTTTTCGAGATGTACATATATAATTAGCAAAAAATAAACAATTTTAATTATAATAATTTTTCAATCAAAAAATAAAATCTTAGAATCCGCTTGGAGTCTTTGAATTTATACAAAATCTTTTCGTTTAAAAATATCAACAATTTTATATTCCCGACACTTTAACCTGAAATTAAAAACTATCATTATATATCGTAATTTGAGTGGTGTGTGAAAAAGAGAAAAGCAGTTTGAGAGGAAAGATCTCACCACTCAAAGCAAGACACATCATGATAGTTTTTAATATCATGTTAAAATACGTATATGGTGCTATAGTATTTTTTTAAAAATAAATATAGATATACTCATTAGTTTCTTACATAAAAGTTTTATATATACTACTGAGTACAAGAGTTGTTTTCATATAACAAATGAATTCGAAAAACTCAAGGTGTATAATTAGACCCTGTAGTTTAAAGCTACAAATTTAAGGATCTTTAAATAATTTTTAATAAAAAGATGTACATGCCTCCCCCTTTCATTGACGGCGCGTCGGCAACAATGAGGTTTGTGAATTGATTGACAAAAATAACATTTTTTAATGAAATGCAATATTTAATTCTACTTTACGCATTTATCATATTATAAGTTTATAACATTCTCCACTGAAATTTTTAAAAATTTTGGGGTTACTTCATATTTTAAGGAGTTTCATATTGTTTTCAAAGTTGCCCACTATGATCCCATTATTTATTTGTAAAATAACTTTAAATTTTTTATAACTTTTGTGGTTTTATTTGGGGTTTATACCAATAGGATCTTGATATAAGGATCTTATAGCATAAGGTTCTGTGATTTTGAATGATATAAGAATATGAATCTATGAAATGTTAAAGACGTAAATGCCCTAATAGCTTAATTATTCAATAACTAAACCTAGATAACCCAAAGATTGCAAATACCCCCAAAACCAGCCATATATATCGCTGTTGAGGTTGGGAGAAATCCACTTTCTTCATTTGCATAATCGGATTATTGTGAGAAGCGGCGACTTCAAACTCAGATCTTCACCGGAAATATTCTCTCCGACACACTTGGAGCAGCGGCAAAAAGAAGGAAGTTCAGTGAAAACAATGTTCTTTTTTTTGGGGGGGGGGGGAATTGTTGCATGTTTCAATGATACATTACTAAATCAAAGAGTTAAATGTGTAGAGAATCATGTATTTTTGCATAGAAACTTTTGTTGCTTTTCGATTGAGTCATGTATACCTGATATTTAGATTTTTTATTGTTTGTTTTGAAATTGGGTGTGAATATTTGATCATGAATTTAGGGTTTCAGTATTTTGTGGTGATCCGACAATGTTTTTTTTTTTGGGTTTTCAGGAAAATTGATCTTGGGGCAAAACCCATTCATGTATATCTAGAATCGAGCTTTTTTCAAAACCCATTCATGGTTTCATTCGGGATACACATGGATGGTGAACATTCGAGCGTGGATATCTGGAATCAAACCTTTTTTTTTTTTTTTTTTGTGTTTTGAAAAAAAAAGGGGGGGAAATACACTTTGCACCCCTGTACTATTAACCAAAAATACTTTGCACCCTATACTTTAAAAGTGAATAATTGACCCCCTGTACTTTCAAAATTTGGCAGAGGGATTTACGGCGTTTAAAAATGAGGGCAGTTTACTATTATACCCATTGTAATTAATGAAATACTCAATTATGGGTGGGGACTCGGGTCAAGACAACCCAAACGGGTCTAGCTAAAAAAAACCCAAAACAGCCTTTGTTTTCCCTTCGACTCCATAGACTTCCCCTTACTCTTTCCTTCTCTCCCAAACCTTCACCATTTGCTGCAGAGGAAGCATGTCTTCGCACCTTCTTCCTCTCTCTCTCTTTCTCTCTCTAACCATGGCCTCATCTCCTGTCATTCTTCTCCTTTTATTCCTCTCATCTCTCTCCTCCATTCCTCATTCCCAATCCAAGCTCACTACCGACTACTACGACAAATCATGCCCAGGCTTCGAACAAATCATGCAATAAATGCTTTGAAAATCCATTTCGACGACACCACACATCTCTCCTTCTAGGCTGACAAAGGGCTTCCATGCCAATTCCTAAGTCAACCCACATTGACGATTCTTACTCAACCCATTCATCTCACCCAAATGCTTTGAAAATCTCTGCAAAAATGGATTTTCTTCTTAAGGTAAATTGTTTGATGAAATGTTGTTGGAATATTGTGATTTATGGGGTTGCTAATTGTGGTGGTGATTTTAAGTGGAATCTTCATCTGGGTATCTCTTATTTTAGGATTTGATTTGAGATTTCAATCAAATTGTTTTTTTTTTTTTTGTAAAGCCATTTTTGCTCCAATTTGGTGGAGATCTTCAGCATCACCTTACTGTAATGTTGTATAAAATGGGGGGCCTTAAGCCCAATTTATAGTGCTCTGTTAACCGACTTTGAGAGTTGGTGCTTCACCGACTGAAGCTTCTCGGTTCTTCCATTAATTGAGGCAAGAGAGTCTTTTGGGCAAACTAAATTAGATTGGTCTTTTGGGCAAGAGAGTCTTTTGGGGAAACAATTGCTGCCTCACCTAATCAAGGTGCGCATGAAACAAATTATTAGGGGAAAATGATCAATAGGCCCCTGATTATGGTCTTTTTTATCACTAAGTCCAAAGTATGTGATTTCATACTGATAGGCCCCTCCAGGTCAAATTAGAAGTCAACTATTAAGTATAGATTGTCTATAATACCCTTTCCTTATTTTAAGCTTGATTTTAGTTAAGATATTATTTCATGATTTATTGTGAATAGATAATTTAATATTTGAATAACATCTCATACGGATTAGGTAAGTGTGATATAGGTTTATTTTTTAATTTGAATTGTAATCAGAATTTTAGATACCTTTCATTGTCTTTCCTCAATAACAGCCTCAAAAACTGTTTTATCCGAAAATCTCCATAGCCTCACCCCACGTGTTCATGGCCATTTCCCCAGCATAGCCTCACCTCACGTGTTCATGGTCATTACCCACATAAATATCTGAAACCTCCATAGCCTCATCTCCATAGCCTCACGTGTTCACTTTCAGTTAAAGCACTTCCATTATTGTTGCTTCAAGGTATTTTAAAGTGAGTGGTTTGTTCTTCAAAAAAGGTTAGTTTTATTTTAGTTTTTACATGATTTATATGCATATTTATTGTTTCATTTGTGCATGACAGAATGTTTTTTTACAGAGATACTAGTATCTCTGTAAATTCCTTTTCCAAATCACATTTGGTTCAATTTAATTCTAGAAACATGGATAAAATCATGGGAATCATATTGAATAAAGTTCTTTTAGGAAGACTGGGTTTATACAATGTTGCACATGTATTATATTTTCATTTCCTCATGCTGTGTCGAACTAACAATGTGTCACGCTCACACAGAGTCGTGACTCTGTGCACTGATCCAAGATTAATAAGCACGCTCATACAGAGTCACGACTCTGTGCAATTGTCCAATATGGTCTAAGCACGCCCATAATGATTCATGACTCTGTGTAATTTTTCAAACTTAAAAATCACACTCACAATGAGTCACGACTTTGGGTTATGGTTCAAACTTAAAAATCACTCCCACAATGTGTCAATTTATACTCAATAGTCTTTTATATAAAGAGTCACGCCCACAATGAGGCATGACTTAGATTAATGTGTAAAGAATTTGCCAAATGTAGAACAATAAGTTCACAATTAATCATGTGTTTTGACTCGGCCCAAACAGAGCCATGTATATATGATTTAAGTTTATCTTGATATAATCCCTTGATTTTAGGGAAGTTGATTAGGATGGACTTTCC
>JAESVK010000479.1:1919250-1934585 GCA_017140935.1 Hamamelis virginiana | reverse complement strand
TGAATAATATTCTGTTAAGTTGATTTTCTGATAATATTGGATAATATCCTATTAATGAAAAGATATTTTTGTCCATTTTAATCAACTTTTACATATACAAGTATCATAAAATAAAGGCAGGGGCTTATTGGTATAGCACTCTTATACCAAGGGCCTATTGATATAAAACCCTTAAATTAGCCATTTCATCTAACTACAGAGTTATTTTGGCAATCTTAATTGACAAACTCATATCCAGCCTTGTTGTTTCTTCATTCTTGTGAATACAAAATAAAGAGTTAGTTAATGCGCTTTTGGGCAAAAATAGAAAAGAAAGGACTGCATTAATGAATTGATGAAAATTTTGAAAAATAAAATGGGATCTTAAGTTTTGGAGTACAAAATCAGTAAAGAACCCATATCCAAGAACATGCAACCAAGTCTTATTACCCATATCCATGCCATACAAGTCTTATTACCCAGAAAACCTTGGTCATGATTTCACTTTATTTCCAATAATTTGATACGCAATAATTTGTGTGTTAACCAAAATATGGGATATAGCTTCTGTATAAGCATTTGTATCATTAAGTAGTGTATGCAATTATGCATTATATTACTGCTGGAGCAGAAATTTTGCCTCCCAAGTTCTGTTAGACATTCAACCTTCCAAGTTCAGAAACAGATTTAATTACAAAAGAAGGCCCCAGTCTGGGACAACATGTGATCTATTTTTCTCAAACACAAAAAGAACCAATTTCTTTTCATTAATTTTCTTTGTAAATTGGAATTCAACAAAATGTAAAACAATAAATGGACTAAACTAAGCAAACCATAGTAACAGGCAAACACTGTCCAAAAAAAATTTACTTTACAAGATTTTGTTGTGAAAATTTCTCATTGTTTTTTTTACCATGGACAATAGTACGTCAATTACATCTAACTCTCAAGAATAAGTGTCTTCTCATCAGCAGAACTGAGATTTACTGCTAATAAATCTGTCTCTGTCATCACTCTCTTAGAAGAGGCAACGGATCACAGATGGTCCAAGAAGTGAAGGAAGCAGGCAGGTCAGTTTCCAATAAATCACAAAAAAATAGCTTAATTAGTGTGTGTGTATATATATATATATATATATATATATATATATATACACACACTTAATTACCAGATACACTTACCAGACGCTTGCTCACCGGCGTGTAGGAGCTCCATGTGAGGGAGAGACTTGGCCTCTAGAGACAGTGAGAGGGTTGAGATGTGGGTTATTTGGGGATTATATATCAGAAGAGGGGATGGATAGATTTTCCATTCATGGGTCAGTCATTCATGGGTCGGTCAGTATATTTGGTTCAGGTTAGGTATCTAAACAATTAGTAAGGGCATTTTTGCCTTTTTATGGGCAAGTTTCATTATATCCGTTAAAAAAATAAACGGCTAAGTAACGGAGGGGTGTAATCTGCCATAATTTGAAAGTGAAGGGAGTTAATTGTTTACTTTTAAAGTGCAGTGGTACAAAGTGTTTTTGGGTAATAGTACAAGGGTGCAAAGTGTATTTTCCTCAAAAAAAAAAAAATATATTGTTGTTTGGTTTATGAAAGGTTTGGATTTTTTAGTTTTGGAAGGGTCGTGTATATATAAATGTTGTTTTCAGAGTCATGTACCGATATCGAAGTGCTTTGTTATCATTTGATAGAAAACTCAGAGTCATGTATCTCTATATTTTTTTCATTTGATTTGTATGAGGAAGAGACATGTATAGATGATTTTGGGGTTTTCATTAGGGGTAACAAAGAAATTGAGATTAAGTGGGAACTCAGAGTCGAATATCTTTGTATTTTTGTTTTTTTTTTATTTGCATTAGGAAAAGTCATGTGTATATAATTTTGGGTTATTGAATTTACATTGATGTAACTATGTTAGAAGAGTCATGTATACATGTTTTTGCTCTGGGTGTGATTTAAAAGTTGTTATTATTTTTTGTTTTGAAAAGTTGATGTATACATGATTTTTCCCTGGCATTGCATGAGGGCCTTCGGTTGGCCCTTGAATTAGGGGTATTGCGGGTGGCTGTGGAGGGTGATGCCAAGGTGTTAAATGATTTCATTCTTAGAAGACCCAGCATGGTACATGAGATAGAATTGATTTGCATTGATTGCTAGGAATCTCGATTTTTTATTTGGGCTTGGGTATGTTTGGGTGATGTGTCATAATCTAGATGCTCTGCTTTCTCACTTAGGTGATGTATAGAAGATCTAGATCATGACACATCACCCAAACACCAAAAAATCCAAGCAAAAGATTCTTATCCGATTGCTAGTATTTAAGGGATAAGTTTCAATGGGCTATATATAGTCACTATATATTGATGCTGTGGCAAGGTCAATTGCATATAGGATAGCTAAAATGGCATTAATGGAGGAAGTCTCTGGTAGTTGAAAAGACTACCTCGTGGAGGCTGATATTTGAAGTTTGTTGTTTTTCTTATTCTTCGCTCAAAGAGTGCCTCCCTCAATCCCCAAACAAAGCTCATCAAATGACCATTGTTTATCGTAAGGAAAGCACTCCCCGACAGCCCTCTGTGCACTGTTAGAGAGGCGCGTCGATGTGGGTAATGATCCAACGGCTGCTTCTATATAGTGGCCAGCACTTCACACTAATAAAGATCAACCGCAAATGTGATTACAAGTGGCTGGCCCCATTTTTTTTAAAATCAATTTTTAAAACAATTTTTTTCCAACACGTGTCACTTAATAGAATACTCATATTCATGAAAAATATAATAACCAATTACCAACCACTTAAGTATCTATTAGTGGCTGCCAATTTGGAACCAACAGCAAATGTGTTAACAAGTGGTTGGCCCCATTCTTTTAAAAATCAATTTTTTTTAACCAACATTTTTTGTCACCACGTATCATTTGTTAGAATACTCAAATTCTTTACAAATATAATAACCCATTACCAACCATTGAAGTATCTATCAATGGCTGTCATTTTGGAACCAACCGCAAATGTGATAACCAATGGCTGGCCCCATTTTTTTTTTTAAATCAATTTTTTTTTAAACTAGCATTTTAGGGTTTATGGTTTACGGCGGTTTAGGGTTTAAGGCTTAGGATTTAGGGTTTATTATATTTGTAATGAATATGGGTATTCTGGCAAATGACACGTGGTGGAAAAAAATTGATTGTTAAAAAAATGGGGCCAGCAATTGGTTATCACATTTGCAGTTGGTTCCAAAATGGCAGCTACTAATAGATACTTAAGCGGTTGGTGATTGGTTATTATTATTTTTTTTTTCAACCTCAAAATTTTATTAAGAGAGAAAGAAAAATAGTACAAAAAGAAAACAAATAAAATCAAAAACAGAAAACTAGATATGGGGACTACAATTACCGATAATACATATTGCCCATTAACGGTTGCGAACCATCCAACCTAGATCGGGAGGCCTCTCGTTCACTTTGGGGTTTCTTCTTGAGTGGATTGTGGATGATGATATCCGTCTCGATTTATCCTTCTCTATTATCCACGTTTATCTTTCTCTATTATCCACTCAAGATTGGGTTTTTGAAAAAGGGATGAGAGTTTATAAAAAAAATTAGGAGTCGCCACCTTATTTTCAGGGAACAAGGAAACCACAAAAAAAAGTTTTATTTTCAATAAAACATTGACTCCATATTTTGGAAAAGCATGGTCTTTTGAATCAAAGTTGGATTCGGGGGCTAGGTTACGAAGTGGGAAGGTTCCAAGGAACTCCTTGTAGGCACCCACCTCGCCCTAATTAAAGTTCTCCTAATTAAGTTTGGGCTTTATCAAAATCTTATCAAAACAATGCTATTTATCTAATCAACCACAAAATATGAATAATAATTTATAATAATAGTATTATATAATACAAAAGTATACACAATCCCAAGGATCTTAAGAGACTAGAAGTCAACATAAGATTGGACTTGCGCCCTATTGACTGCCTACGTACCTTACCAATTTCTTGATAAAGATCAAAGTCCACGTAGTTCGATTACCCTAGGATTCTCCTATTGTAATGAACTACACTATCATTAGCATTCTTTCTCATTCAAGACTCTATTTTGGAGAGTTTTTATTAGTTTGAAATTCTTTTTAGAAAATAATTCATCAATTAGTAGATTCCCAATGAACTTTAGAATTCCTTTTAAAGCACAATTCTTATCAAATCATAATTCTTTTAAAAGTGGGAATTCTATCCCAAATCAAATCCTTTCAAATGGTGGAATTTCATTCCAAATCAAACTCAAAGTTCCAATTTCATTAGGATTCAATTAATTGTGGATTAATTTTGATAAAATATTAATTTTGGAAATTATCTCAAAGATAGGATCCTAAATTCATTAGAATTCTAAATCTAGTGTAATTCTTTAAACAAAGAAGAATCCTAAGTGGGATCAAATGATCCCCCTAATCCTAGGGTTTCTAGCTAATCCTAGGTTAGTCTAAACACTTAAAACACTAAACAATGCATGCTGGAATTTTTGGAAAATACACAAAAATGCAATAAACAAATGCAAACAATGCATGAAAAATGTCCTAAATGCAATCTAAATTGTCTGTGTGAACCTAGGCATGTTTCTAAGTTAATTTGAGCCTAAAAAATGAGTTTTAATACACTTTAAAGCCACTTTAAATCCATGGACAGATTTGAAAGTAGTCTTGAAGCGTACTTAAAACCTTAAAATGATGAATAAAAATGGTAAAAAAAATGCACTAAATGCAACCTAATATGCATACTAAAACTATCATCAAGACATAGCATCATAATCATACTTCTCATAATTCATTTAATCACAAGGGAAGGGACTCACCTTTGCATGCTCCCTCGAACACATTTTGTATATCAATCAAACATTCCAAGTGATAAAAAAAAATAAACTATGATGAGAATAATGCTAATACTAAACTTGAATAGATTAACAACCTAATATAAAGGACTTAAACATGCATTCCTATACATTGAAAATCCTATAATGCATACTAAAAGAGATTCTAAATATGTACATTTAATCCTAAACACTCAATCCTAATATGGTATGATAATAGAAGAGAAGAAATATGCATATATTCCATGTATTATTAAACTAATCCCTATCATGCATACTAATAAATAAACCTATCATGCATACTAACAATGAACTAAATCCTATGCATGCATACTAATAATGAACTAAATCCTATGCATAAAAAACCTAATCTAGCATGATCATAGAAGAAGAAGAAGAAGAAGAAGAAGAATGCAAAACTTTAAATAAACTACAAACTCTACTAACCTCTTTGCTTCTTTCCCTCTTGCTCCAAGCCTTTTCCTCAAGCTCCAAGGACTTCAAGGACCTCAAGGACTTTAAAACTTAAGCTAGAGTGCTATGGGGGAAGCTTGTGCAATTGCTCAAGCCTCTACTCTCCAAGCTAGCTCTCTAAAGCTTATTCTGTCTGTTAAAACTAATTTCAGAGCCCTCTATTTATAGGGAGGCCTGAGTTTGATCAATGGCTGAGTTTAAATCTCTTAGGAATGATCCAAGGGCTAAAAACCAGTCTTCCAAGGTGTTTGAACTCATCCCAAAGTCCCCATGGCCTAACTGGACACATGGCAGGGCTTGAAAGAGTCCCGGGCAGAAAAAAGACTGAAGAATAGCAGTTATTGGGCAAAGTGGTCGTTGACCATCCACCCTAGGATGGTTGGCCGTCCCTAGGTGGACGGTCATCAATCATTAATCCCAAATTTGCCCTATGTGGGCCTGTCTCAGTCCGTTTTGACCCGGTTTCGCCTTTTTTCGGCTTTTCGGTCCCGTTTTAAGTCCAAATTTGATGATTCAAGCGCAGAAACGATCGTAATTCTATTCTCCATGTTTTAAGAAGTGTTTGAAGTAAAAATGCATTTACCAAGGTCAAACTTTTAGGAAAAAGTCAACCGATTAGCTGTTTAGGGTCTGCCGTGCCCAAATTAGGGTTTTGAAATTTGCTAACCAATTGCTTTCAAAATCATTTTTTCATCTCGAAACAAGTTTTAAAATATTTTAGGAAAGTTTTTTGAAGTCTTTGAAGGTTTTGATTTGATAAAAATATCGAATTCCGGCCGCTTCCGGTCGAAACCCTAATCTGGGCTTAAAAGAGCCTTTTGAGCCTTAAAAGACAATCATGAGCCAGAAAGCTCCACAAACCTTGTCACTGATCAACTTAGTTACCAAACACACCTTACATATCTATGCCAAAGCCTTGAGACCATCTGGGACAAGATCAACAGTCATTCAGGGCTTTTGTGATTCAAAAGACAGTACTGCCCTTCAAGTCACAAAAGGCCTTACTCCCTATCAAGCCTGGCTCAAAATGCCATGAAATTTTACAGATATGTTCCTAGACTCTCTAAAATCCTAATGCAAAAAAAAAAAGTCGACTCAATCTGACCTAAAAACCTACATGCAATAATGACCTCTAACTAACTACCCACAAGGGTAAAACTGGGAACTTAGGGTTTTAACACCCTATTTCATCTTTAAACATAGGCAACCATTTATGACCATATTCATGGTCAAAAATGGATGTCTACAACGGTAATTGATGATGAATTACCGATAATTACAAGGGAATTATCGGTAATATGCTGCATCTGGTTTTTGGATTTCTGCATTTAACTTCAATTACCGATAATTGAGGTCAGGATTATCAGTAATTCAGCTCTTTGATGCCTTTTTGTGATATGCTAATACATCCCACTTCCAACACCTTCTTTCCACGAAGCCTTGATAATCCTCATTTGCTGTGAGATGCAGTTTCAATTTTCTTCATTTTTTAGCTTCTTTCTAGAACCTCATATATTTGTCATGAATATGGGTATTCTATTAAATGACACGTGTTGGAAAAAAAATTGGTTTAAAAATTGATTTTTTTAAAAATGAGGCCAGTCACTTGTAATCACATTTACGGTTGGTTTTTTATTATGTGAAGTGCCAACCACTATATAGAAGCAGCGGTTGGATCACACTGATGCGCCTTGCTGATAATGCACAGTGGGCTGTCGGGGAGTGCTTTCTGTACGATAAATAATGGCTTTTGGTGCGCTTCGTCTGGGGATTGATGGAGTCGCTCTTTGAGCGAGTCACTCACTGTAACGGGCCTATATATATATATATATATATATATATATATATATATATATATATATATATATATATATATGTGTGTGTGTGTGTGTGTGTGTGTGTATAATGCACAGAGGGCTGTCGGTGAGTGCTTTTCGTACGCTAAAGAATGGCAGTTTGATATGCTTCGTCTGGGGATTGATGGAGGCACTCTTTGAGTGTGTCGCTCACTGTAACCGGTCTATATATATATATATAAACTGTTCCAAATTGGGCAGCTACTAATAGATACTTAAGCGGCTGGTGATGGGTTCTTATATTTGTCTATTCTAAAAAGTTAAAAGTGACACGTGTTGGAAAAAATTGGTTTAAAAATTGATTATATAAAAAAATGGGGTGAACCACAACCCCTCACATTTGCGGTTGGTTTCTTATTATGTGAAGTGCCAGCCACTACATAGAAGCAGCAGTTGGATCATTATACATACCACGCGCCTCGCTGACAAAGCACAGAGGGCTGTCGGGGAGTGCTTTCCGTAGCCTAAAGAATGGTTGTTTGATGCGCTTCGTCTGGTGGAATCGCTCTTTGAGCAAGTCGCTCACTGTAACCGGCCTACGAGTGTGTGTGTGTGTGTGTCTATATATATATATATATATATGTTCGTATCAACACATGCTTACTTTCGCAAAAAAAAGTCAGCATGATGCTCATAACTAATTGTGGGATATATATTTTGAAAAACTGACCGTTGATTAGATACTATGCATATGTATGTCATGCATGCCAAAAATCACAATGATCTATTGTCAGTTTCTCAGATATGCCACTAAGAAAATTTGTGATAGTTTTTCAGTGGTCAGAATTTTTCAACCTGTATTTTGAGATGCTAACAACGGATCGCTGCGATTTTTGGCAGACGTGACATCCATAAAAAGAGTATATATAGTCCAACGATCTTTTTTTGAAAATATGCATCACACAATTACCTATGGGCATTGTGGTGACTTTCGCGAAAGTCAACATGTGTGGATAGAAACATTACTCTATACATATATAAACATACACATAAATGATCAAGTTAGCATATGCTTAGATAAGTTTATATAAGCAAGAAGCTAGTAGATAATTATGAGATATATGAAGCTAGTATATATATATAGTTCAGGATAGCTCAGGATAGCGACTCGCTCAAAGAACGCCTCCACTAATCCGTAAATGCGCATCATCAAACGGCCAATATTTATCATACAGAAAGCACCCCTTGATAGCCCTATGTGCACTGTCAGCGAAGCGCGTTGGTGTGGATAATGATCCAACCGCAGCAAGACCATTAGTGGTTGGCACTTCACACTAATAAGGAACCAACCGCAAATGTGATAACCAGTGGCTGGCCCATATTTTTAAAAATCAATTTATAAAATCAATTTTTTTCCAACACGTGTCATTTTTTAAATACCCATATTCATGACAAATATAATAACCCATCACCAGCCGCTAATTTTTTCCCACCACGTGTAATTTGTTAGAATACCCATATTTATGACAAATATAATAAACCCCAAAGGGTTTAGGGTTTAAATTTAGGGTTTAGGGTTAGGATTTAGGTTTTAGGGTTTAGGGTTTATGGTTTAGGTTTTAGGGTTCAGGGTTTAGGGTTTAAGTTTTAGGGGTTAGGGTTTAAGGTTAAAAATTGGTTTTAAAAATATGGGGCCAACCACTACTTATCACATTTGCGGTTGGTTCCAAAGTGGCAGACACTGATAGATACTTCAGCGGTTGATGATGTTATTATATCTATCATGAATATGATTATTCCAAAAAATGACACGTGGTGAGAAAAAAAATGCTTGTTAAAAAAATTGATTTTTAAAAATATGGGGGCCAGCCACTAGTTATCACATTTGCTGTTGGTTCCAAAGTGGCAACCACTGATAGATAATTCAGCGGTTGGTGATGGGTTATTATATTTGTCATGAATATAGGTATTTAAAAAATGACACATATTGGAAAAAAATTGGTTTAAAAAATTGATTTTTAAAAATATGAGGCCAGCCACTAGTTATCACATTTGCTGTTGGATCCTTGTTAGTGTAAAGTGCTAGCCACTAATGGTCTTGCTGCGGTTAGATCATTACCCACACTAACACGCTTCGCTGACAGTGCACAGAGGGCTGTTGAGAGGTGCTTTTCATACGATAAACATTTGCCATTTGATGATGCGCTTTTGGGAATTGGTGGAGGCGCTCTTTGAGCGGTCAGCATGTGTGACATATATATATATATAAAATCAACGATCAATTTTTCAAAATATGCATCCCATAATTTCCTATGAGCATCATGCTAACTTTTTTTTTGCGAAAGTCAGCATGTGTTGAGAGGAACATTTCTATATATATATATATATTTCTGATCCAGTCAACATTGGCTTATATATCGTATGTAAGCATGAAATCTACAAATAATTGTGGAATGCATATTTTGAAAAACTAACTGTTAGATTAGATAATGTACTTATAGATGTAATGTACGCCAGATTTCACGGTGATTCAATATCATAATTTCAAAATATAGTTATGAAAAACTATACCCGTCGAAAGCTGTCACAATTTTTCCTAATTACATTTATGCGAAACCGACCGTTGGATCACTGTGATTTTTGGCAGACATAACATACATAAGTATAGTATCTAATCCAATGATCACTTTTACAAAATATGTATCCCACAATTATCTATGGGCTTCATGCTTGTATAAACTTGTACAAGCACGTGCTGACTTGATCATATATATAAAGAGCAGTACACTGATGTGGAAGTCCTAAAATTTTTTCTCTCCATCATTCTCTTTTCTCCTAAATTCTCTTTTCTTCTTTTTTCCTATTGGTTTTTGCCCTACTTCAAAATGATATGGCATTCTATCATTGGTCCAACTAATTAATTGAAGTTTAGATTTTCAAAATTCTTTATTGGTGTGGGTCACATTTAAGTTTCTTTTCTCTTTCCCATAATAATAATTTTTTTTTTATTGTGGGTCTCATCTACTTTTCCACTCTCTCTTCTTAATTATTTTTTTATTTTAAAAACAAAATTGATTCCAGTGTACTCTTTACTTTCTTTATGTTATTTTAAAATTTTTATTTTTTTAATAATATATCCAAATTAAATTTCTTTTAATTTATTTAATTTTTGTGCAATTTCCATGAATAATCCTAAGTTTCCAAAATATTACGGCTACGAACCCGATCCAAAACATATTACGGCTATACACCTATTACTATTTTTTTGGACGAAATTACACTTAAAATTGAAGTTTGACCAATTTGTACACGATCCACAATTTTATGTATAATCCCCAAAAATAAACAGAATCTCCAATCCCCAATTTATCTAATAATTACCAATATTGTTAAGAATCCTCAATCCACTTTATGTCACGTTAACATTTAATGCTGGTCATTCAATATCCCCCGAATTTTTAATTAAAAAATTATTACACATAATCATCAATTTAACACGTAATCTCCAATTTTATAAGCAATCTCCAATTTTTTACAAAGTCCCCAATATCCAATTGCTGACGGAATACCCAATTTATCACAAAATTCCCAATACCCATATTTGTACAGTATCCCCATGTGTACACATAATCCTAAAAAAAAAACTTAATTTATATACATAAAAATCCCAATTGTGTACCCATATTCCGTACCCAATTGTGTACACATAATTTGAGTTTTGTTTGCTCTGTGTTCCACCAAAAAAAAGCTTATATATATATATATTGGTGAAACACAGAGCAAGCAAAGCTTAATTTCACTAATTAAGCTTAATCCAACCTTTTTTTTTTGGTGTACCCCTCCTAATGGATGAAATATATTTAATCCAACAATTATCTTAAATTCACTAATATAATTTGACATCGGTATAAGGATTGAATCTTGCATGAATGGTTCGGTCATTGTTAACAATTTCTTTTTCGATGTTCACTAATCTGTGGCTTGAAAGAAACAATTTTAAGAAAATAAATAAATAAATTCGTGCATGTTTGATCATCCATCTAAATTGGATAGTTCTGCTTACTTTGCATAGTATTTCAAAGTAAAATTTATCATATAGACTAGAGTCATTAAAGAAAATTGAAACTGTCACCACAATTGATAGGGTAGTAATACAATACATCCCAAAAAAATTGTCCCAAAAAGACATCCCAAATGCATACTAACCTTTCATTTATTATGAAAAGAGAATTCACTAGAAAAGAGAAGGGTTAGATCATCCGCTACGTCATTTGGGAGACACTTTTGGGACAAATTTTTTGGAATATAAAACATTTTCCTTGAACGGGTGGTATCAAATTTTCAGTTATGTGAAATGCTACAATTTAAATTTTACATTATAATTTTTGTTGTTTACTATCATTTTGTAATGTCCCCATTTATGATGATGGCTTTTTACATCATTATTATGTGAAAATAATGGGATAATTCAATTTTCAAAAGCAGTCCAAATGCAATCTCATGGAGTTTAATGAAATTTAAAAGTATAAATTAAAAAAAAAATGTTAAAATTTAACAAAGTAAACAAATATGAATCCGCGTTTGAGAGAAATGGCTTACAAATTACACAATGATAAATAAAAAACTAGCAAGGGTTTAATTTCAACTTAATTCAAAGTGCGACCTAAATCGGCACCAATTGATAATTCTCTGTATATGAGCGAATGTTACGTTGGGTGATTTTAATGCCACTCATCCATATTGCTGGTAACACTTACCAATTAATAAATTTTTTTATTACTATTGTACCCACATGCAAATTTACTATTAAGGATACTATTAAGCGTAATATTATATAAATAAAATAAATTTAAATAAATCATATTACTTCCCGTACTCACCTTCTTCTTTCCACATCAATATTTTTTCTATAAACCCTAATCTCACAAACCTTCAAACTTTCGTATAATTTTCTAAAAATTCTAACAAAAAAATGTGTTTATTAATCAATGAATAATGAAGTGGCCATGTGAGATGATACTAACAATGAAAATGTACATTTTTTTTTTAAGTATGATTCACTTTTTTTAAGTTGTTTTAATTTCGAGTTCATACTTTTGTTCAGCTATACAATATTGAACATCAATCAATGTTCAAATAGGGGTAATTGAACATGTCACTATGTTTAGCCACCCCGATCAAACATATAAAAATGTTCAGCATGGAATGTTGAACACTACAGAATGTTCAGTCATACCAGCCGAACATATAAAAATATTTAATAAGGAATGTTGAATATTACAAAATGACGAGTGACGCACTAGTAAAATATCATCCTATGTTCAACAATCGTCAACCGAACATATTAAAATATTTAGCACACTAAGTTAGAACATATTACAGAATGGTTAGCCCACTTTCTCTTCATGGAGTGGAAAAAAATAAGCTCCTTTGTGGGATGAATGGCGGAATGGTTAGACTACTCTCTTCGTGAAATGAAGAAAACAAATTCCTCTTTGGATGGAAAAAAAAAAGGGATTTTTTGGTATTATGTGGGTGTAAAAAAGAACCTTATGTTTTAGGGTTGGTTGAGTTGAGATTAGTTTGGGTATTATAGGGAGTGTAGGTAGTAAAAATTATATTTGAAAATTTTATCAGTGGATATAGGTAACAAGTGAATGTCACTAGCAATATGGGTAGGTGGCAATAGAATCGCCCTGTCACATTTGATTACCCTAGAACTCATCTTGTCATTTCTAACCCTACCCACATACTCCACCCAACATAATAAAGAGGGTATTTAAGCCCCAACCTATTTGCATTAATTCGCTTGACATGCTTGCCTAAGATATATGAGGTTTTTTAAATTCTTTGATCTTATTGATGTGGTATGTTACATAAATATGCCACCTGATCGAGTTGATGCAAAAATTTGTACAAACAGCATTTTAGCATTTTCTGTCAAACATTTATAATTAATTAAGGAAACCACAATACAAAATTACAAACACAACCTATTTATGAGTTGTACTATTAATAGTACCATATTAATGTTAGTGCTTAAATTTACAAAGTTAAGAGTATGATCTCATTTTGTAACTGGATTGTCTCTTATTATTGATGGTGTCCAACTGGGCAGGTGGCCTGTGTCTGGCCCGCTTGTTAGAACACCTTCTCAACGCCGCCCATCAAGAGCCCGTCCGTCATATATTGAGCGGATTGGGCTTAGTATAAGTGTTTGTTGGGCCTAAATCCATGTCCATTATCTGGCCTCTATTCTTTGCCCGGCCCGTTGACTGTCTATTAGCCCGTTCGTTTAGTGCTGTCCGCCCATCTGTTAATCCGGCCCGTTTAGCCCAGTAAGATTATTTTACCTAAGGGTATTTTAGTTAAAAAAAGCATTGACGAAAATATTTTTGAATGGGTTGGTTCATGTAATATTATAAAAATTTAGGTTTATCGGCATAAATTGCCCTTGTTTCTTTTATTTTTCCTGTTGGAAACGCCCTCAAATGGGAAAAGACTTTTTTCTTTTTGTGAGTAGAAAAAAAGATGGAGGTGTCAATCTGAACGGGCCGGGCCCGTTCTATTAAGGTAGCGAGCCAACCGGCGGGCTGTGGTCATGGCAGTTAACTTAACAGCTAGGGCCAGACCAGACAAATGCTTCAAAAGGTTAGTCCAATCCGGCCCGATAGTCCAGTCCAATAAGCTAATGGACGGACCGGACATGGCCTACTAACGGACATCAAAACGGGTCAAGCCCAATAGTAATCTAATCGGGCCAAACAGAGCATATATAATGACCATTAAAACGGGTCAAACAGCCCGGAACGTCCATTGGGTCACCTATTTCCAAAATTTGTAATTTTTCTGAAAATTTAATTTTGCAAAAGTTTTTCCCAAATATATTAGTATTTTACAGTACATAAATAAATAATTTATAAAATTAATTGTCTTCTTAATTTCAAATTCAAAAAATTTAATTGTTGGATAACAAATTATTCGAAATTATTCATACAAGAATTATTTGAAATGTCTTACATTAACATACATTCCAATTTCCAAACTCTACATAAAGATCATAACATATAAAAATAAAAAAATTCATACATAATTAAAAAAAAAAAAATGGAGATGAATCATGAGTTAAAAAAATTTATTTACTGGTAAAATAAATAACTATACTAATACCAATCTAACGGTCAAAAAGTCATATCTTTTTTTCAAATTTTGCAAATAGTCTCTAATAATGTATAAAATCCTCAAAATAAGTCATAATCCACAATCCCCAAAAATAAACTAAACCCCCATTGTAACACACGATCTCCAATTTCTTTGAATCCCCAGTTTTATAGAGAATCACCAATCCCTAACTAAAAAACATTTCATTAATTATCCATCACATAACCTTTTTAAAATATCACATCATGTATCTTTTCCATTGTTTTAAAACCCGGACCGTTCATCGAACCGGAAAAGTTACTGGGTTAAGGGTCAATCCGTTCAACCGTCGGGTCAACCGGTTGAACCGTGACGTCATAAATATATTATTTATTTATTTATTTATTTATCTATACCTATAATAAAAGGCAAGAAAAAATTTCTACTGTTTGATTTCTAATTTGATTGACTCCACGTCTGTGATTTCGCTTTTGCCGCGCTCAATTTGTACTGTTCCGTGCTTCAATTGAGAATTTTTGCTATGTCGATCTTCGCTTTTGCCTGGTGTCTGATCCCTGTCTTTTGATTGGGGAGATGGGGTGAGGAAATTAATTTTATGGGCTCTTCTTTGTGTGTGTATTTGGTTAGTGGTTAGTTGGGTTTTGGTCTTTTCACGTCTAATACTCGAGTGCGGGCAGAGTTTCTGATGTCTTAAATAGCAAGATTACTTTCTTGTCCTCTTCAGTTGTAGCGAGATTACTTTCTTGTCATTTGCAGTTGAGCTTGAGCATTTTCCTTGTTTGGGTATTTTCGTCTTTTCCTGGACTTAACACTCTGCAATTGCAGTTCATTGGGAGTTCAACCGCGAGAGGTGTGAGAGAAGCTCATTTCGTGGGGTTTCTTTGGCGCCAAGCTGCTATCTTGTTGGTTGCTTGCCTCTGAAGCTTTGGAGTTTTGTGGAGATCTTCCTCTTCTTTCCTCGCCGTGGTTCCTCTTGAAGAATGTCGTTCTTGGTGGGTAGTATTCTGGTTTTTTCATTCTCTTGCTATCCTTGTTTTTCTTTTGATTATTTTCTTCATTTGAG
>JAESVK010000479.1:1883831-1909250 GCA_017140935.1 Hamamelis virginiana | reverse complement strand
CCCCTTCAAGCAGTTCTTCAAACAACTCACCACCACGAAACCTTTTCAACCAGACCATCAAACTACCAAGAGCAAGAGCATATCTTAAATCTGCAAAATATAAGCACTCAATAGAGCATGACATAGCATAAACTTCCTCTAACACTTCCAACCCTCGAGGTATATCTCCAAAGCAAAAAATAAAACTCTGCACAAACAATATTCCGACAAAAAAAAAAAAAATCAAAATCAATAAAAAAATATTAGAAATCTCTCACCGCTTACCAGGCAAATTACAAAAAAAATAAAATAAAATAATGATAATTATTCAACTCACTGTGCCCACAAAATACTTCGCATCTACATTTCCAGCATCTGCACACTCTTGCACAAATCTTACATAGCTTGTCATAGGACGTTCGCTGAAACAGTCTGCATTCCTAAAGTTTACACATCTTAGAACATCATCGCTTAGTCTCATTTGCCCAAAAAACTCGCACCTGAAAATTATCCCAAAAAAAAAAAAAATTAGGCACCGCCGAATCGACAGCAGCACAAAAACAAACAATCTCACCAACAGCCATATCCATACGTCATTTTTAATTGCATCAACCACACAAACCCTTTTTCTTCTCTAACCAAACGACCAATAATCTATTCTCCGACCAAACCAGCGGGAACTCCTAATAACGAAGCTGACATTCTCCCTGCACCAAAACAGATTCAAAAAGCAATTGGAAAAACCACATCAAATCAACAACCATTGATACAAGAAAAGATAAAAAAAAAAAAAAAAAGAACTGATCTCTGGTTCAATCCATGGACGCAAACGATCTCTTAATGCAAACCTGCTTCTCAAATCCCAAACCAAAATCTTTCCCTTCCAAAATCTCCTTCAACGACTTCAGCTATACAGATCTGACCCACCTTACTGACCTTTCCTTTATCGACCAAAAAAATAGATCCAAAATGATACAGTACCCTTCCTTCAATAACCCTATTCTGCAAATTAAACTTTGAAAAAATCACCCACTTCCTTTTCTATACACTGGCATGTGCGTAGCACGTCCACCTTACCCCTAGTTAGAATAAAAGCCGTAAATGATTCAAAATATAATTTTTTAAAAATGTTTGTACAATCAATTCATATATTTGAATTTATTTGCAGTCATCAAAATTGAAAATTGAAAATTACTATTGATCAATCTTTATTATATATATTTTTTAAAATGAAAGATAAGAATATTGTATTGTTAAATTAGGTGCTTGGGTTTCTTTTTGCTATTTGGGATTTTTTAAAACTAATTTGCCTCTTTAGCTTTCTTGGCTTTAAAAGATTTAAAAAAAAATTGGGGCTATTTTAGTCATTTTACCACCTTATATATATTTATATAAAGGGTTGACCGATTTTTTAACCGGGTTGATCGGTTTTTCAATTAAATGGGTTTTTGGGGATTAAACCAACCAGAAATGGGGGCGGTTCCCGGTTCAAACAGTTGAACCGGCCGGTCCGGTCCGGATTTGATAACATTTATCTTTTCTAGTATTTTTATAATAAAAAAAAAATTAGAGAATGAACATTGAATGACATGTAATATATACTGATGTGATACTATAGGGATTGAGGATTCTTAGTAACGTTGAGAATTCTTATTTTTTTTCCACAAGTGATCTCCTCAAATAAAATTATTATATATCTGACCTTCTGCAAAAAATATTTCCACATCTAACCTTGTTGATTTAATCAAATGCCACGTCTCGTGTAAAATTAAAAACCCCTATTTTGGTTTTTGAAAAAAGATTTAAAATCGTTGTTTAGCTATTTCTTTTTATTTATATTTTTTTAAAAAAAAATTCTTCTTATTTTTTCCTGTATATTATATTAATGATATATTAGAATTTTATAATCTATAGTCCTACGTAACTTTGCATAAGGTGACCTCTATTTAATCAATTACATACATATTTTAAAAAACTGACCATTTGATTAGATAAACTGTTTATGGATTTCATGTTCATAAAAAATCACAGATATTCACTGGCCAATTTTTGAAAAGACCAATTGAAAAAAAGTGTGATATTTAAAATTAAAAAAAAAAATTCACAAATTTTCCTAATTAATTTTTTCCGAAACCAACCATTTAATCACTGTGATTTTTTGCGAACATGAAATTTGTACACAGTTTATCTAATCGAACGATCAGTTTTTGAAAATATGTTCTACAATTAGTTATATAGAGATCACCTTACTCAAAGTTGCGTAAGGTGCACCTTATAATAAGAATGTAGGCGATATATAATAAAAAGTAGAATGACACCCCTCCTCAGCAAGTTTAAAAAAATTCTAATATATCATTATAAGATATAAAATATTTTGGTAACCGCCAAATATGGAACAAATCCATATATAGACAATTGTGTTTTTTTTACGCACTAAAACAACATATTATTATATCGGGTGGGGCTATTCACAGCCTACCTTTTACTAAAGGCAGCCAATTTTCTAAGTACAACCCATTCATTTGTATTTTTACTAAAGGCAATACAATAAAATTTTAATTAATATACCCATTTTACCCTTTACTTAATACAACCCATTACATATCAAAAATACTATAAGTAACCCATATTACCCCCAACACCATATTACTCTAACACCAAACCTAAAACATATTACCCCCAATACTTTTGTCTTAAGTTTGTTTGTATGTTATTGGTAAACATTATATTTGAATTAAACCTGCTTCAAAACATGAGTAGCACTCTATAACCATTATAGTGATGGTGTTATGAAAAAAAAAAAAAAAATATTTCGAACGGAAAAAAAAAAAAAAAAAAAAAAAACTGTGTTTGTATTAGCATTCGGCCCGGTAAGTCCGAATGTGAAGCTTTAGTAGTCAGTAAGTCAACATCGAATATGAAGCTTTTATATTTGGTAAGATATTGCCAAATATGTAGGTTTAATATTCGGCAATTACATATTCGGCATTAGCTTACCGAATATTAAAACTTCATATTCGGTGTTGGCTTACCGAATACTAAAGCTTCACATTCGATGTTGGCTTACCGAATACTAAAGCTTCACATTCGGACTTACCAGGCCAAATGCGAACACGAACACAATTTTTTTTTCTATTTTCCGATCGAAATATGATTTTTTTTTTCGCAACACCATCACACCATAATGGTTATAGAGTGCTACTTTTCATGTTTTGAAGCAAGTTTAATCCAAATATAATGTTTGCCAATAATATACAAACAAACCTAAAATGAAAGTATTTAGGTAATATGTTTTAGGTTTAGTGTTGGGGGTAATGAGTTGCAAATAAAATTGTGTCTTGTATTTAGACTCGGGGCATTCATGGCATTTCAAAACTTTTGTTTTGTATAGTAATGAGTTGCCTAAAAACTTAGTGGGCTGTAGTTAGAAAATGGTAAAATAGGCCAATGAAAATATTAAATGGGGCTGCCTTCAGTAAAATGGTGGGCTGTAAATAGCCCCACCCTATTATATCACCAAAAACCGACCTACTGGTGGGTATAAGCATCTTATACCATATCCTATTGGTATAAAATCCTAAATATTTGTAGATGAGGTATGTTCACTTAATATTGCAAATACTTGAATTTATTCACGTAATTTGCCTAAGAAACAAAAAATGAAAATAAACTGCATGCGCAGGCCCATGAACCATATGATAATATCCAGCCCAGAATTCCCTCACATTCATCAATCATCCCTAGACATCGCAAAGAGGGGAGGAGAGAGAGAGAGAGAGAGAGAGAGGGCGCCATAGCCGTGCTGACCACAAAAAGCATAACGTAGTAGCTGTGGTTGATTCTTTGACGAAACCCAATTTTTGTGCCCTACGGAACAATTCCCCAACATCTGTGGAAGTTGGAACAATATAGAGTGACATAACAGTTCTTTTGATTCAATATTTACATATTGAAGATAGATATGCAAACACCCAGATGGCGAAACATCTTGTCTCTCAGCAATACGTTAACCCAATCGTCATCTTCAGCCTTCCAATTCGCTGCGTTTCATTCTACAACCACTTCCTGCGACAAGTGGAAGAACAAATGGAACTCTGTGAGTTTCTCTCTCCATCTGTGTCCTTTTTTTCTGTTCAAAGATTATTTCTTTTTATGTGTTTTGATATTTATGTTTATTACTCATTCAAGGGGTTCCTTTTTAATGGGATTTGAAGGCAATGTTCCATACTTAGAATGAATTTATTGCAGAGCCATATATCTCCTTTGGGAAAAAAAAAATGGAGCCATAAATCTAGCCTTAGTCAATGGATCATCAATTGATTTACTGCCCTTTTGTTAACCATTTGAGCTTTTTTGCTTTGCTTGGATGAGCTTCTTTTGGGTCCTCCCTAAAACAGTGAAGGATATTATTCTCTCTTTTTGGTACTCAATACCTTGGAGCAAGAAAGGGAGAAAATTTTGTAGAATGATTGCGCGGACGCTGTGTTATGCTACATTTAGAAAGAGAGTAATCTGAAAACTTTTAACAATGTAGATTCTTCAACTTAAGTGTTTGCTTGTGGGGTTTCTTCTCGTATAGTATTATCATAGAATTTGTGGGGATCTCGTCAAATGTTTTAGCACATGGTTGGACCTGGGATCGTTTTTCCTTAGTGTCTTAATGTTTTTTGTTACTGTTGTGTAATTAACAACATATTTTATGGGCTTTCAATTACCCCAGTTTTGAAAGAAATTAAGGATGCTAGATCAGCTTGGTACATCTTCTCCAGGTGTGAACTTCTTTTTTGAAGCAAGCTAATAGAGCCTGCTCATGGTCTAGCCAAGTGGACTTTCATTAAAATGTTTGTTTTTGTTGGTTTGGTAAGCGTCATGTAGCTAATTGAAATGTTTTAGATGAGGAACAATAAATTGTAAATCCAAGGGATTCTCCTTTTTTTTTCTTTTCTTTTTTTCATTTATTTGGTCCACAAAAAGCAAAGAAGATTGGTTATTTTTGTGTAAAATTATTCAGTTCATTTTTTAGCCTTTCAATTCTTCATTAGATTAAGCTAGCACTTGATTGGCTGTTGTTAATTCATTTTAAGGTCATACCTTCTATAAAGAAGTTTGACAATTAAAAATTTCTCTGCAGGACTTTAGAAGACGTGAACAACCATCTAAGGTATACAAGTTTGTATCAACTTTTGAGATTGCATGTTTTATTTAAGTTAATTGTTCTCTGGTAAAGATTTGCAAGTTAGAGCAGGTAAACCAACATTGCAGAAAGGTTATTTATTTGTAGAAATGCGTTGTGTAATTGACTAATTTTGTTCTTGGTGTATTCAATTTTTATATATCTTGTAAAGAAGAATAAATTTTTATGAATTTTGTACATACTTGGACTTGGTGAAGAGTACCATGTGATTACACTATCAATGGACCCAAAAAATCAGAGATAAACTTCAATTAACTATAAATTTCTTAACTAAATTCCTTAATGTGCATCCTTGTAAGTGTAACTACATCATCTTTGGCCTTAGTTGTTATTAGTTATCCTTGTTGTCTATCTTCAGTTACCTTCAAAAAACAAATATTGTATCGAAAAACACCCACGGAAACCCAACTGTTGAAATGAGAATGAATACTTTCACATAAGCTGACTGTTGAACCTTTCTTCTCCATTCAGAGAAGAATTTACTGCTGCATAAACATATGGGTCCTTCATGGATCCTGCTGTATCATTCAACACCTTTATTGGAAGGTTATTTATTTATTTTTTGTGTGTATCAATAGAAAGTCTTGTAATGCTGTTCTGTTTTCCAAATATCTCATACACTAGCTACTGTGAAATAGTTACTCTGTATAGTTATTTTCCGTCGTTGCTGGTGTAATATTCATTTGCCTTTTCTATTAATTGCCCCTTCCTTATCTTTGACACGTAGGCTTTTTCTCTACTTCTCCTTCAATGTTAATGCCATATTCTCTACTACAACACGAAGGTTATTATTTTCCCTAAGTTTCATGTGGAGCTGCCTAAGTTTCTTCATTTCTGCTTTTTAAGAAGCATGTACATAATCAAATCTGGTGGAGTTACTCTACTCTCTCATGTACTTCAATACTCGTTACCAAACTTTGTCTTAATATTTTCTTCAATTTTTTGAGGGGCTTTTTTGTTTTTTTTTTTTTTAATGCTAAGCTATTGGTCCATGCTGCAGTGTCAATGTAAGGGAATTTATATAGAGTGTACTATAGAACTGCATTGTGGGAATTAAAATTAAAGAATAGAAAGACGCGTGAGGTTATCTACATTATTGAAAGGGAGTCTTGTTAGTTAAAGGCATTTTAAGTTCTTCGTGCATGTGCAAGTAGTATAGCTACATTCTAATGCATGTTGATCTTTTGATGGTACTGTTACTGTGTTTCAATCATTTTTTTAGAAGCTAGAAAAAGCTTCATTTCGAAAAAAAGGGCGTGATTTTATTTTATGGTTTTGAAATATTTTCATAAACAACCCATTTAAATGATCTCTATTTAATATTTAAAGATGTCTTCTGTTGTTTGTTTTCAATGTTATAGCTTTCATGTAATTTTTTTAACAAACCTATTTCATGCCCCCTCCCCTTCACCAACTATTTTCTCATTTCTTTTTGTCTTCAAGGTTTCTCTAACACTGCAAATATTGAATTCAGAATTATATCAGATATGCAGTTCGTCAAAAGCGTGCTGATACAAAGAAAGCTTTGAACGATCTCCTCTTGAATAGTGGGTCCTCTAAATTTTCATTTCAGGTAGACCACCACCCTGCTACTCGATTTGATAGAAACCCAAGTGATTTCTTATTTATAACGCTGATGCAAAATCATGTTACGGTAATGGTATAGAATTTTGTAACCAAATGTATGTTTTGGTTATATGTAATTGTCAGCTTGCGGACACCATTTGATTAAAAAATAGTGCAATGATGTCATAAACAATATCTGTTGCTGCTGGGCCCATATAATCTTTATTTTGTTCCTTGGGTTTAGTTTCAATTAAAATATATCTACAAAGTAGAAAAGGACTCAAAATACGTTTATAATCATAAAAACAATAGTTCTTTAAAAAATGAAGGCAGGATGTAACTTTTATTTACAAGGAGCCAAAACCTTAGTTACTCTCTACAACCTTTTATATTATATTGTAGTTTGACATAAACTGGTGCGTACATAGTCTATGGATTTTACTTGAAATGTATGGATTTCTATTTCATCTCTCAATAGTTCTTATTGTCCAGATCTTTACCAAACTATTTGGTGTCTATTTCCTAGAATCTACTTCTCCATTAAGTTCTGTGAAAGACCATAGTCTCCGTTCATGCATATGCCTCCCTAGTCCCCAAAAATTCATTCTTTATTTCATATTTCTGGGTCTAAACTGCGGTTTTACTTTATTTAAAATTGATGTGTGCATAACTTGGCTCTGTTACCTAGAATGAACACCCAAGATGGAAAATAGATGAAACAAGTAGCTGGGATGCAGAACCGGAAGCAGGTAGCTCTGAAAAGAAAGGTCGATCTAAGTGTTCTGTGCGACGTGCTGGAAAAGCTGACTACAAGAAATTGAGACGTGAGTCTCTCTCTCTCTCTCCCCTTTTCTTGTCCTTTTCATCTCTTCCCCAACCCCAACCACCATCAAAACAAAAAATAAAATAAAAAAACTGCAGACACCAATATTTAGTGTATGTTTATATGTTGATCTATTTTGTTGAGTTATTTTCTCCTCTTTTCGATTGTATTATCTAGATTCTCTTATTTGTATTGCTGCTATCTAATATACTGAACTAATAGTTAGGTTTAGGGCGAACATGACATATATGTCCTCATCAGGCATCTTTTCAAAATGAAATAATTAAAAGTCTCATTTAATTATATATGTATGACTTTGAAACTGTGCTGCTGTCCTGATCAATGTTGATAATTACTTTTCCAACACTCAACAGTCTACTTGTACTCCTATTGAGATGGTTTTATCCCATTTTGGTGACGTTTCCTTGGCTTTTGAGGTTTCTTACTTTCTTATGGGTGATGGCATTTACTCTTTTTTCTTTTTTCTTTTGCTTGTTTATTTATTTATATTTTTGTTTTGTTTTTGTTTCTGTTCAGCGATAAGATTTGAATTCTTAACCCCCACCCCATATATGCCGTGCCAGCACCACCATGCTGCAAAGGCTTTGGCAGCATTCACCTGGTAATGCTATCCTTTAAATTACCACAATGCCCCCAAATGTATGTTCAGACAGGAATAAATCCACCTAGCCATTGAATATACTGGGGGCAGATGTACTGTTGCAAATGCATGTCTTTTGTTGAAAAAAATGATCATCTGCTTCAACTAGATGTGAGGATATCTGTAGAATGATTATGGTGCATAAAGTATGTACAGTATATTCATATAGAACAGTGTGAGGTGGAATTTGTAACCTTCAAAAAATAGAATGCGCTTCCTCACAGTCACTTGTACTGGCTTGAGAGGGTCAAAGGGGTGATCTATTAATTCATATCTTATAGAAGCTGTATTAACTATTCTGCCTTTTAAAAGAGTAGGAAGGTATTCTTTGCATTGGAGTTCTAATTTATAGCACAAAATGTAATGATCCTTTCTTAGCAAAAGTATGTTTTTTCGTTTAGAATTTTTCTGAAAAAAAAAAAAAAATGCTTGTATAATATTTGAGTGAATTGATGTCCATAACTTTCACCGTGAAAAAATAAAAATAAAAAAAGAAGAAGAAGAAGTTATAGTTATGTGGTCAACCAATACTTTCATTGTCCGTAATTGCCTTATCTGGAAACTGCTATCAGACTCTTGACATTTATTTGACATACCCCAATATGTATTTGCCAAAGAGTTAATAGTGGAAATGTCACTATTTTCCCTGTGTGTAGTGATGGTTCCGAGATTTGGAAATAATATATGGAGAAAAGCTACATTTTCATCTGAATTAGAATAAGGTTCGGTTTGTAATAAAAAGATAAGTCTTGAAGTGAGCTAAAAAATCTATGTATGGTATATTTCTCCTCAAATTGGATAATTACTTTACATTGTGGCAAAACCAGAATATAATGATAATTATGATATTAATAATCTATATCTATCAAGGAGTCCATTATAAGGTGACCTGTATAAGGACCAATTGCAAAATAAATTTTGAAAAATTGGCCATTGGATTAGATATCCCTCTTATATACATCATGCTTGCAAAAATTCGTAGTGATCCAATAGTCGTTTTTGAAATAACCAACTATGAAAATGGTGACATTTTGAAGAACAAAAAAGACAGTTTTTTTATATTGACATCTTTCAGAAACCAACTGTTGAATCACTATGATTTTTAGCAGGCATGATGTACATAAGAGGGGTATCTAATCCGACTGTTCGTTTTTCAAAATTTATTTTGCAATTGACCCTACGGAGGTCACCTTACGTAACTTTGCATAACGTGCACCTTATAATAGACTCTCCGCTATATCTATATCTATACTATGTATAAAAGTGTGAATCATGGAAAAACTTTTGATTAACCAAAGTATTCTTATATAATTAAAGTACCCAACTAGGCATGGTTCCATCCCCCCCCATAACATTCCATTCCTCAAAATAGTAAGCTTCCTTATGTAAAGAATTCGCAGTTCCATTCAGCAGGGATGAACAAAATGATGAAAATATCAGCCAAGATTACTTAGAAATTGTTGAAATCTCTGCTCTCTGCTAATATTGTATACAATGTTATACTCCATACATCTACATCTAGTATTAATCTTATGATTAAAAACGGAGAAGATTTAACCAGAAAAAAGGTGCTTGCATTTGTGAATGCTTACCTGCAATTTTTTTCAAATAATTTGATTCTTCCATTTGTTACATGATCAGGTAAACTCAGAAAAGAGTATTTCTCTGAAGACTTTGGTGATCATCCCGGGACAACCTTTCAAGCAACATTTGGGAGCAGATGGTTTACTTGGTCATTTAAGTCATGGGAGGACTCTTCTTTCCGAAGTTCCACAACTGGGTTTGAGTGGAGAGAGCATTCAAACTGCACAAATGGCAGAAAAAAAGAATCAGAGACTACAAGGGAAGCCGAGTCTGATGACGAGTCATTTATTGTAGGTGCATATTCCAACAGAGTAATACTTGGTCTGCCTCCTAGAGGTCCCCTAAAGATTGAAGATGTTAAAAATGCGTAAGTACTTCGTTGCCCTTACGCACTTCAAAGCATGAATTAGACATTGACTCACTTAGACTTGGTCTCGTGATTCAATAATGTTTATTTGTTTTTCTTTCATTCATTCTTTTTTGTTTTCCTTTTTGCATTTCATTTCTAGTATTTACATCTTTCAAACTTACTGGAGTATATAGAATTATTTCATTCTTGCAGTTTCCGTGTATCGGCTTTAAAGTGGCATCCTGATAAGCACCAAGGCCCTGCACAGGTCAGTTATAAATCTTCTGGCTTCCACCCTTTGAATTTATTATTATTTTTGAATACCAGAGTATTGAATGATTTAATGAATGGCATCGTCCCATCCAACTGTTATGTACATGTTTGATTTAGGCTTCTTATTCAACGGAGCTCCTTATCTTATGATTAAGTTTGGTGCTGAGCCCCTCCATGAGTTGGATGGTCATATTATTAACCCAGATTGATGGGTCCTCATATAATTTCCTCATTCCACCATTTACTATTGGTCTATTGCTCATGAGACTTGTTCCTGATTTATAGAGTGAAAATGCAAGTTCTGCAACGGGTCCTCTTATAATTTCCTCATTCCACCATTTACAACATGAGACTTGTTCCTGATTTATCGTGTGAAAATGCAAGTTCTGCTTGTAGAACTGTTAAGGTTAACACAGACCACTGGCAATAAACCGGAGCGGATTTTCTTTCTTTTATTTTAGATTACTATTGTCTCTGATTGGAACTGATCCTCATATACATACTATTCACATGTCTTCTTATTTTCCCCATTTACATAGAAAACCTTTGCTGCATTTTTTTTTGGTTTACTGTCTTAATAACTTGTTTAGATTTTGAAATCCTGACAAGATAGCCATACATGTGTGCAGGCAATGGCTGAAGAGAAATTTAAACTCTGTGTCAGTGCATACAAATCTTTATGCAGTGATCTCTCGGCTGTGTAAGCTGTAGGCTTTGGTTCAAATACACAGAGGCCGGTTCCATATGATTTTTCTTTCAAGTGGACATTCAATAAAAGAAGAAAATGGGTAATATTAAATTTATTTGTTATTTATTTTATTTTCCTCCATGGAATTGGGAACTAATGTTTAACCACAACCATTATGAATAACAAAAAATTGTGGTTGGTGGTCCACATAATTACGCAGGAAAGTTCAAATTATTTTTCAGTTTTTTGTACATGAGTTATTTGGGCGGTCAAAAGTGTGAAGTGTGAAGACCCCATAACAGATGGTACCAGGACTTGGGTCCTTATGTTTACTTTCAAGCTTATGAAAGTTCTCTCTATCGCATTTAATTACATAAAATAATTAGAGCGGAAACATAATTTTAAGGTGGTTGAAAAATTATTCGCAAGCTAGTTATCAAATTGCTCGATTTGATTCCAAATATCATAAAGTTGCCTTCCATTAAACCAAAATTATTCATTTTTAAAGCCTAAATCGTTTCTTCCAAAACCGACACCGTGAGGATGGAGACATCATTTTCATTTCATGGCCCTCTCAACTTTTTTGCCTTTATTATTTATTATAAATGGAATCATTCTATTTTAATCATGAGTCAAACAAGGAACTGTTTGGGAATTTCTAAATTGGGCCATTCGTGCATACAATGGCATATATGCCATTTTAGATGAATCACATTCATTGTGAGAGATGCTAGGGAAAGCAGTAAAAGTGGGTTGTGAAAATATTTATCAAGACAATAATTATTACGTAGCTACTCTACTCTCTCTCTCTTTCTCTTTCTTCTGTAATTGCCTAATTGGTGATGGTGGTCTGCAATTGACAGTGGTTGTGTAGTGGGGGGTGGGTCAGCACTCAGCACACAGCTGTGGGTATTATTAGCATTATGATGACTAAATCATAATAATCCGATATATGCGTCTCAAAATACAGACTATGATAAATTCTGATTGCTAAACCTATCATAGTTTTTTTCAGTGACATCTAAGAAACTAATTGTTGGATCACTGTGATTTTTGGCTTGCCTGACATACATATGCATAGTGCCTAATTCAACAGCCAGTTTTTCAAAATATATATTTCACAATCACATATAAACTTCCTCGTTAGTTTTTCAAAATATACATCTCACAATCATCTATAAATTTCATGCAGATTTTCGCAAAAGTCAGTATGTACTAATAGAAATATTTCTGTGATGTTACACTCATAGTTAATAGGAACATTTCTGTGATGTTACACTCATAGCTTATTGCATGAAACTTTTTTCCCGTAGATATCCCATCTATTGAACTGCACAAGTTGTTTTTGATTCCTACATTTTGGCCTTTTCAAAAGATGGTTATACTTTTACCCTGGCAAGCCTGTAATTCTAAAATGAAGAAAGCATCTATTGAACTGCAAAAGTTGCTTTTGATGACTACATGGAAGTTCCACACCTCCCGCCAATTTTTTTATTTGGGGAAGTTCCACATGCATCTCTCTGTCTCTTAAACCATGAGAGAGAGAGAGAGAGAGAGAGAGAGAGAGAGAGAGAGAGAGAGAGTTTATAGTGATGGTCATTGGTCAGTAATGGTCATTAAGAGAGATACAAATGTATCCATCACTCCTCAGAGCTCAGTCCTCAGCACGGCACAGTCAACTCAGGTGACATCACAATTCAAATTCAAATAATTTTTAATTTTTTTATAGGGTGTACAGTAATGATGTAATTTTAATAACATCATTGGGGTGTAGATGTAATTTGTCTAAATTAATAGGGAGTACTTTCTAATCTTCTCTCCGCTGTCTCCTCAATCTCCTTGCTATTTCCAATTTTCCATCATCAATATTTTAAAATCCTGAAAATGCATATGCTTCCAAATGAAGCATTTCAATATCCCATCAACCCACAATCACAAAATTTCCCAATAAAAAGAAAGATGAATTAGAAATAACAAAGTAGAAAAATACCCAATATATCCCAAACTAGCTAAAGAGACCTCTTTTCTGAGATTCAAATTCAACCCATTCAAGATTTCATCATTGAACTTATATTTCCATAATCACGAACCAAATATCCATCAAATGATCAAGTATTTCAAAGCTACAACTAGAAACAGAGAAGCACAACAGAGGAAGAAACCATAAACCCATAAATCAAGATCAAAAACCCAAAATGCAAAGCCCAATTCCTCTTAAACTTACCAAAATAACTCTCTGGTGGCTCCTGATAATGAATCTCAAACTCATCCCCATCACACTCCTCGCCGCCGCCGCTCATTCTATTCTTCATCTGCCTCAGCCTCTCAGTGGCTAACCCAAGAGTCAACTTGTGGCACCTCCTCTGGTACTTGAACCCATTGATGCAGCGGAGGGTCTGAGCCACTGAGACATAGAAGATGAGGTGGGCTAGAGAGAGAAAGATTATGGGGACCCAGCAGTGTCTGCACTGGAGCCTATTTGAATTTACTTGAGCAAAAAATATGAGAGCTAGGAAGATGAAGAAGAGCTGAAATAGCTTCCATAGTTCTTTCTTTTGGAGGTCTACTGCTCTTTTCTTCTCAAGGGTCTTCTCAAAATGGAGCTGTATTATGGTGTTTAAGGCTTGCAGTGCTGTTTCTTTTGGGATTACTGGGTGGGTAGTCTCATAATCTGCCATGGATGGATAGTGATGATAATGTCGAGGAGAGAGAAAAGCATATGTACATATAGGGAGAGAGATAGAGAGAGAGATGAATTTACAGTGGTCTAAAGCTGTTGGCTCGAATCTCTATACGTTCTTTAATAATTTTAACGGTTACATGAAATTAACTTATGAACCCTGTGTGTGGCAGTGCAGAGTAAATTTTTTTTGGATAAGCGCAGAGTAAATTGGTTTGGCCTGGTTTTGACTGAATTGCAATTGATAATCAAATCGGGGAAAATGCTGAACGAAGCAACGGTCACAAATTTAATAAATAATAATATTTGTGTTTTTTTTTAAAGATTTTTTTGGTTATATAGCATATTAAAATGATGTAATAATTAATATAAATAACAATACAATAATGATAATTTCATATGACAAAAATTATCAAATTTTTTATCGATTTAGTAATACTTGCAAGTAAATAGTCCATGTAAAATGATTAATTAGAGTTAGCTTGGTGGCAAAAGAATGAAATGTAAATTTATATTCTGAGTTCAAAATTAACTAAACTCTCTTGGCCAATAACTAATCGGGACTAGTAGCTTGAACGTGATACGACTCCATGGGATTGTTGGCTTTGTATTAAGAGCGAGAAATTAGTAAAACTCTGATAGCAGAGACACATTATTACTTGGCAAAAACAAAATATAAAATAAAATAAAATTGCGTAACACTACTACTAATATTAGACTTTTGCAATTTAATTTATGTTAAAAATTTTCATGTTCGGAAGATATAATTATAAGATTTATATTGATTATTTATCTATTATAACATTTCTCTTTTATTCAAATTATTTTTGCCAAGCAATATACAAAAACAGAGTTAGTACGTTGTTACTACTACTTACTAGGGGAAGGGCAACAGTAGACAGCTAACCTCCTACATGAGAACTTGCAATCCGGAATTTCAAGACTCAAAATTAAGAGATATATATACTGAATGCAGATCCTCTGCTTGAGTATGTTTGGTGCTTGGGTGATGTGGCATGATCTGGATAGTCTGCACATCACCCGAGTGAAAAGCAGACCATCCAAATCATGCCACATCACCCAAGCAAATCCAAGCCCAAGTAGAGGATCCGGATGCATATATATTACGTGGGGTACACCTCACTTCACCTCTTTTATTTGAACTTAAGACAACTTATAAAAAAATTTAAAATATTAAGTATGGCACTGATAAAATTAAATTATATTAAGATCCTTTACAAATGGTATTAGAAGAGTTGTTTGGATTTGTTAAAAAGGACTATTGAAGCAACCCAATTAATCAACTCAAACCCATTTTTAAGAACAAATAAAAATATTAATTAATTTATACCTACATTACAAGGAACAATCAGGTCCATGGGTGGATTTAGAGTGGGGGCAACGGGGGTAAGTGCCCCACTCAAATTTCAAAAATGATTTGAAATTTTGAAAAATTTCAAGAATTTTTAAATCTGCCCCACTATACTATTTGCAAAACAATATTATATTCAAGATTCATTTGAAATATTTGCGTTATTCATGCATCAAAATTCAAATTGTGTTTGTCTTCGTCTGTTCATATCTATTTAATATTAATTTCTTTCAAAATAAAAGTATATTAGAAAGAAAAATAATGACCATTTATTAATATTAAGAGATGTTTGAGGTAAGGGTAGATTTCTTAATTTTAGTAAAAAAAAATTTTGCCCCCGTACTGATAAAATTCTGACTCTGCCCCTGCTTAAAATCTCTTTTCGCAAGAGGTGAAAAAGTTTGGCATCCTAAATTTGATGAAAGAAAAAAAAAAAAAAAAAAATATATATTTATAAAATTTATGGTAGAATTTTAATTTATATTGTTCATTTTATAATGATGGCAAATTATCATTTATTATTAGACTAAGATAATTACATTTCTTTTAATTTGGACTGCAAATTTCTCAACGTTATTATTATTATTATTATTATTTTGCATTGCATTCTCTTTTGATGAAGGAATATAATTTATATTACTCACGTCATGCAACGACACCACATGGCCTTGAAGCCCCGTTGAACTGTTCAACCGTCAAAATTGAGTGTCGTACCCCACCCACCACCACCCCTTAAGATGGGGCAATGGGCAAGGTTGTAGTATTTTCAAGGGGAAAATTCAGAAAATTGTCTTCAACTATCACCTTGTAATAAAATTTTACTCTCTTCAATTATCGATTGCGACATTTTATCCTCCAAAATTATTTAATTGTAACAAATAATTCATTCCGTAATTTTTTATAATTTATTTTATAGTAAACTGAGCATTGGATCACAACGATATTTGGCGTGCCTGACATAAACATAGAGATTATCTAATCTAACGATTTGTCTTTTAAAATACAATTTCAAAAACGTATGTATTTTTATAGTTTATTTTTTATTCTAACGGTTTATTTTTTTAATCAAATAGTTTATATTTTCAAAAATCGACCGTAAAATTGAAAATATGTCTGTCTATTTCATTCGTGCTAAAAGTTAAAGTCATCCAACTGTATAATTCACCATTTGTCCAAAGATGTGTCTAATAATAATAGAATAATTTGCCATTTAATTTAAGAAGTTGAGTGGAGGGCAATCAAGACCTTGTCAGAGCCCTTTTTGCACCTTTCAAATAGGCGTGCTGGCTGTTTCGAGGCTCGGGAACTCCATCGGTTCTTGTAGAGCTGGATTGATGGGAAACAGTCGACATTGTGCATATTGCGCCATCAATTGATCCACAAGCACCAGGGCTACCACGGCGTCCACCATTGGAACCGCGCTGTGTATCACCATCCCCACCGACAAAATGAATAATATCTATGGAAAAATTTACTATTCCAGATAAAATTATAGCAAAGCAAAAAGTGATGTGAGAGAGAGAGAGAGAGAGAGAGAAATGAATCGAGAAAGAGTAAGAGTAAAGAAAAAATATTAATCAAGTAGAGCGGCCACGGTGATAAATAAGAAGTAATCTTATCATTCTGAGACAAATCAAACCTCGTGGAACAACGCAAGGATCATGGCGACCACGGGCTATTAGGTCTGACTCATGTTTATCTCTAGTTACTGCGTGCTGTTTCCTCTGCATAAACAACATAATAACATATCAATTAAGATCAAGAAATTGGAAAAAAAAAAAAAAAAAAACAAAAAAAACTTACAAAAATTCCTATGCAAAATAAAATTAAAACAAAAACTAGAAGCAGTAGAATTTGTTGGCACTGCAGCATACATGTAGCAGAAGGGTAAACACAAGGTTTATGACCTACAATTCTAGGCATCTCACCAAGGAGATCATTAAGAGTTAAGACCACAACAATGTATAAGGTCATATGGCAATGATAAGGTGGTAGCTAACTTGCCGTTAAATCTCTTAGTGATTGTACGAAAGATCTGGAACGTCCTTGAATAGGTGCTGAGTAAGAATGTTGGAAGCCATCGTTGTTACTAAAAAAGCGGTTCTACATCCTTAGGGGGCTTTTCATCACAGTTTTGTCATAGCCACCTGTAAAGAAATAGAAGAGAGAGAGAGAGAGAGGATCATTATTGAAAAGTGTTAGGTGGCGTTTGGCCCCCATGTGACAAATGAAAGTCATTTTGGAGGAACTGATTCCAAATAATGTTATCTACAGTAGCTTCTTGTTGATGGATTTTTCAATAATTGACTTCTTGTAAAAGTCCATTTAATGAGTCGATGGAAATGGTGGTGATGAGCGGTAGTCTGGTGATGGATCGTCGGAGATGGTGAGGGCGACGACCTGTAAATGTAGATTGTAGGGTGTGTGTAGAGAGAGATTTGGCTGGTTGAAATTGTTTTTTATTAAATTTTAATAGGAGATTAACACTATAAATCATCGTTAGTGGATGGCATTAATTGTCATGTGTCACTGTAATATTGGGTGGGATAGAGAATGATATTTTTTATTGTGAGGGTGTAAATATCCAAATTGATTGGTATAAATTGGTATTCTAAAAGTTAATATGTCCTTTAAGATAAATTTGTACAAATAATTTTTGAAGATAAAAGTATGGATTTGTTTAGCACTCGAGGGATTGCAATAACCGCACCTAGGACTGCAAACGAGCCGAGCCAAGCTGAGTTTTGGATTGCTCACGATTGGCTTGATCAAAAGCTTGATTATTTAAGTTCGAGCCGAGCTCAAGCCTAAGTTAAACAAGTCGAACTTTGGTATGTTTGAACTTGACTCATTTATTATCGAGCTTATTGACGGGCTATTTACGAATAGTTTGATTAATTTGCAACCTTAAATTACAATAAGAGAAAATTAAAAATTAATGTAGAAAGCTTAAAAAATGACTTCTATATGCTTTGTTTATATTGGAAATAAAAAATTTAAGCCAAAAAAATAAAGTTGTGAATATGTTGAACTTTAAGCCTAAATTATAATTTTTTTTATAAGTCTAAACACAAGTTTTTAATGAGTTTTTTCACGAGCCTGTTAACAAGTTTGTTCACAAACACACAAATAGCTAAGCTTAGATGTGCTTGAACTTGACTCGTTTATTAAATAACGAACTTGGGCTGAACACTAATTGAACGCGTTTACGAGCGGCTCGCCTCATTTCCAGCATTAATTATTTCGCACTCAAAAAGAGAGAGAAAATCAGAAGGTTGGGTGATAACTGATGAAGTGGTTGGAGTGCTCGAGCTATTGAGCGATGCTCGTGTTTGGCGACAAGCGCGAGTGAAGTTTCCGGCAATATTCCTCCGGCATTGATAAGTTATAGCCAAGTTTGGCAAGGCTGCTATCGTGAAACAATGGTATCTATATCTTCTTCTTATTCTTTACAGTTTCTTCCTTTTTATTTTTATTTTCCCCTTCATATCTGTACAGAAAAAAATGGAGATTTGGCAACGAGTGCCACGAAGAAGCAAACAAGACCGAGGAAGAGCTCAAGCGCGAGATCAAAGACCTCAAAGGCTCAAAGCCAAAGTCGCCTTCCTCAGGTTCTAGTCTACTTTTTTTTTCTTTTTGGGGGGAGTTTGCGGAAAAATTATTGAGTATCCTTATACATATAACACCCTAGACACATAGTACTATCACATGATATTCACATTATGTGTGTTATGTGTCTACGAGATTATATAATCGGCACACTGAATAATTTCAAGAGTTTACGGGTACCCATTTCACCGAACTGCCTATTGATTTGATTTTACCCTTTCTCCTTGAAAATCTTTTGGTTTGATTGCAATTCATTTGATGTTTGGTCTCAATGAACGTAGCAAGTCACTAAGAGCATCTCCATGCATTCATGCTATTTGACATGTCAATGCCAAATTTTAGCACCTCAAATGGCATCAATGCCAAATTTTAGCACATATGTGCTCTAATGCATTAAGACTATATTTCCCACCTTTTGAGGGAAAAGTATGACATGGCACAAATGGTATTTGTCATTTGAGGTGCCAAATTTGGCAATCCCATGTACCATTGCCAAAATTTGGCGCCGAATTGGGTGCCAATGCCCAATTTTGGCAATGGCACCTCAAATGGGATAGCATTGGGGATGCTTTAACATGCACAAAATAGAAAACAAATAAAATGGAGAGCGAACCAAAACACATTTTCTACATTTTGGCGAACATGAAATTCAATAGCAGATCATCTAATTCAACGGTCAGTTTTTCAAACTATGATCTACATTTGGCCCTATAGGGGTCACCTTACGCAAAGTCGCAACTTCCTTGATATAAGATTATATATAGATGGAGGGAGAGAGAGAGAGAGAGAGTATAACATAACTCCATTTTTTGCTGCATCACTTGATGTGCAATTAGCCAATTATGGGACTTTCATAATACAGAGAATGGAGAGAATCCACAAATGTTGGAGCACAAATAGGACTTATCCAAAGTTAATGTTATACATTGTTGGGCTATTATGAGCTGTAGACCAATTGTGTTCAACACATGGCTATGAAAAAAATGAAACATGTTAAATGTCTCGATTTTTTTTTTCTCCAATTATCTCAACTTACTTTCATGAGATAGGAATATCGACCTTTATTAGTGTGGTTCCCATTGCATGGTTGTAGGTCCTATTTAATGTGTGTGAGTTGAGACAATTGAAATACAAATTGGGACATCTAGCATCATTCGAAAATTATTCCAAATTAGCAGACCTTCAGTTTTGAATCTAATTATAAATATAAGTACTTAAGAAAAACTTCTCAAGAAAAATAAGGAAAATCATTGTCATTATGCGAAATCCATATAAAATGAGTCAAAGAAATATTACTTTTCCTATCACCCTGTTTGTTTCGATTGAAGACACACACACACACATATAAAATAAAATATAGAGCGCGCGTGCACACACACATATATTAAAACTCATATTTAGATGCTTACAATATGTTGACTTTTGCCATGGGGGCTGGGGGGTGAGGTGTTACCACAGATTTTAACTTTGATAATAAGTCCATAAAAAGTGTGATAAAAAGTTAATTTTTTGGCCACTTAGGATGGAAAATGATGACAATTTGAAAAAACACTGTAGTTTAAAGTCACAAAACTGTAGCCTTTTGTAACTTTTAACTACAGTGGTCTTCTAGGACTTTTAAGGCAAATATGGAAGCATAACAGCGACATGCATCTTGAAGCAGTGCTAGTTACTACTCACAGATGGAGAAATTCTATTTAAAATTAAATTTGTCATTTAACTGCATCTCTACTATGTAACCTACTAAAATTAAAAATTCTGAATTTACTGTATTATGATTGATTGATTAGAAATCAGGAGATCATCTAATTGCAATGCTAAAAGGTAATAAGAATCTTGTTCTTTCATTTTTCTTGAGAACGAAATTAAGCCTATTAAGAACGGTTTTAATTATTTCTTTCATGTGCGTTGTTTAGTCAATTGGATCTTTGGCTTCTCATTGTCTTCCATTTTCCATTGTAGCAAGTAAAAAGATCATTGTTTCATCATGGGACCATATCCCTCTTCACTGTTTTGAACGGGCATTCAATTTGGTGATAAACACTACTAAGTTTTTACAATTTTTTATTGAAATTGGAAAAGTTTATTCTTTGTGTAGTTTAAGTATCTGAATGAATTTTCATCATTTTGTCTATTTAGCTAAACTGTAATGATATGGATGATTGTTTGAAAGAGAAGAGCACAGGAATCTTATCGTTTATATTTATGCAAAAAGTAGCTATGTGTGGCAGGTTAGGAAACCAGTTTGACTGAGGACGAGGAGGAGATAAATATGCTGCTTTATGATTGTATGCTTTTGTTTGATAAATATGCTGCTTTATGATTGTATGCTTTTGTTGAAACCATGTGTAAAGAAGGAAGCTTTAATGGACTTGGTTGCCCGAGTAGGAAAACATTTTTACAGAAGAAATGGTGTTCTTACTGATATAAAATCATTTGGAACTGTCCAGTTGGGTTATGGGCTTAAGAACAGGCGAATCTCCTTCTACTGCTACATTTTAATGAACTTCCTCTTTTTTTTTTAATCATTAAGTTTTCACTTTTGTTTTATATTAATGTTTTGGGTCACTATTCCTTACATAGTCTGGCTATTTTTCTGGTGGAGTTTAATTTAATGTGGAACTAATGTTTCATGATATCCTAGTCTGCTTATATGATTCTGATTTATGCATAATGAGACTAAGTCCATTGTTTGATACATTAGATTAGTAGCATATGTTTTTTTTTTTTTTTTTTTTTTTTTTGTTGTTGTTGTGTATGTTTTGTTTGAGGCAGTTGTTGTTGAATCTCATGCTTAAGAAGCCTGCTACTTTAATAGGCTCGTAGACAGCACTATTCATTGTATGGTTTTATAAGTGCAGAGAATGTAAGTTCTTTAAGCTTCTGTAGGAATTCACTTCAACATTATTTTTAACTACTTGTGGGATAAGCTACATGAATTATTTTTTTCCATTCAATCCTGTTAGGGCCTTATACTCTGTTAGGTTGTTTGCAATCTTGTTGTTTCTTATTTTTAGATATAAGAAATGAAATTTACTAGAAAGGATGATATATTATGCAAGAGGATAAGATTATTTCATCATGAAAAGCAAAATATGGGATACAAATCCAATGAAAAAGAGGTAGAAAGAACAACCAATCTCACGTCCACATGCAAATATAACACTCCCCTCTTATCAATAAGCTATGGTTTTGAGCTGGCGGATCTTAGAACCTAGGAATGAGCATCAAAGGGATGTGAAATAAAAAAATCTCCCTCAATTTTCAAGGTCCGCTAGTTCCCCCGCCTTAACCCAATTTTACTATATTCTTTTACTTTCCTTTAACTATGTTCCTTATCAAGTTCACATAATTAAGTTTTCTTATACCTCACCAAGTGCTTAAATATATATATATATATATAGAGAGAGAGAGAGAGAGAGTGAGAGAGAAATGAGGCCGATAGGTAATTGTGGGATACATATTTTGAAAAACTAACTGATGGATTAAATACTATTCTTATGCTTGTCATGCATGCCAAAGATCACAGTGATCGAACGGTCGGTTTCTTATAAATGTCACTGTGAACACAACTTTACAATTTTTTACACAGGTTTTTAAATTTTGTGAGCCGGATACATATACATGTATATATGTATGTATGTGTGTGTGTGTGTATACATAATTATATAAACACAACTTAACTACTTGGTGTTGAGAAGTACAGAATGTTTATAATATTTTCCTACTTCCTAGAAAGAAGAGCAATGCTTAGCTCGCTTGAATAAATCTAGGAGCATGGAATTGACATTCGCCTTGAGACTTTCATAATGTGGTCAAATCAGGTGATACGAACTACATAGTGCATCCTTAGTTGGTGATGATGTTTCGGGCTATTGCTCTGAGTCTATATATATAAAAGCACAATTTATGTAAATTTGTTGGCATTAAAAATCAAAGTGAGGCATACAGCTTGGTTTTATCTACAGTAAACTTCAGAGTGCATTATGTATCTTCAAAATTTCTATTATTCCCTTCTTTCCTAATAACCTAAATAATAGCTAGCTTAGCAAGATCTTGAATTATTCTCATTGTAGATAACTCAAACCCTTGATTACAAATGTATAAAAATGAAATTTTTGTTGGAGTGGTCCATGACCCGCCACAGAGAAAGGACACTACAAATTGTGGAATTGAGCGATAAAGTAATTATGATTCACTAGCCTGCCATTTGCTTATGGACAAGGCTTTGTTCTTCTCTACAACCAATATCAAGTGTTCACCCTCTTTAAAGCCACTAGCCAGGACTGGATAAAGGAGGAGGGTTGTGGTAGGTAAACTGCCAACATAAAATTTATAATTATGAATATGAGTCCAAATATGAAACAAGTTGGGACCTTCTCTACTAGTGAGTCACTGTATTGGATTCTGTGTGTAGTGAAAAATTGGGTAAGGGCGAGTTAAGGTGTTCTCTCAAAGCGACATATTGCATCGGCACCTAGATGTAGTGCGAAACATGCAAGAGTTCTCACACTTTAATGAACAAGCGTGGGTAAAAATGATAGTCTACAAGAATAGGGTTTGTATGGAAATTTGGGATTATGAACATTCATAGGTAAAAAAATGGAATTAATAGATATGATGACTAAAAAGAGAATTAATATAGCTTGTTATAAGAAACTAAGTGGGTTAGAAAAAAATCTAGGGAAGTTGATGATATTGAATATAAACTTTGGTGCATAGGAAAGGACAAACATTAGGGGATGGAGAAAGTACAATCATTGGTAGAGATTCAGAAGGGGAAGTAAAAGATGTTAAGAAAATATGATGGAATAATAGTGGTAGAACTCGGGTTAGGGAAGAAGTGATCAATATAATTAGTGCTTATGCACCTCAAGAAGGATTAGATGAATCCATTAAGCGACAATTTTGGGGAAATATGGATGGACTAATTCAAGGATACCTACTAAGGAGAATATCTTTATAAGAGGGGACTTAAATGGTTATGTAGGGAAAACCTGTGGAGGATAGGAGGGTTCATGGGGATATGGATTGGGGGAAAGGAATGAGGGTGGAGATATACTATTTTAGAATTCACTGTGGCATATGATTTTGTATCCACTATCACTAGATTAAAAAGAGAGATTAATACTCGAGTTTTTGGATTGATGATCCCACTATTCCTATTTGCTTCCTTTCTTGATGGTTTGGAAAGGTAAAATGCATCTTAAAGATAAAGGTTTTGCTTGGTGTGTAACAGTGTGTTGCTCTTAAGAAATCAATACTAGTTACATGTTTCAAAGTAGGAGACCCTTGTCTTGTCTTTCTCCTCAATGGTATTTCATGTGCAAAAGAGTGGAAGAAAATGCGGATCATCTTTTCTTACACTATCCAGTTGTGGCTTGGATTTTGTAGAAGCTTTTCTAAAGTGCAGGGTTGGATTGGGTTTCTCTGGCTTCTTCTTGCTTTCATAAGTTTGAGATTGATTTTGGGGGCTTCGGAAGAGTAAGAAAGTAGTTCTTTGGAGATGTGCCTTTCTTAATGTTTTTGGGGTCAAATGGTTGGGGAAATCTAAGGATTTTTACAGTAGATTTTTGTTTCTAGCTGATTTATGGGATAGAGTGTATTTTGGTATTCTTTTTGGGAGTTTGTTTCAAAGGAGATCTTTGGAAGTCCGATATATATATATATATATATATATATATATATATAGTTATTCTACTATAAGGTCGGCCTTGCATAACTTTATGCAAGGTCGGCTCTATATCTCCAATTTTAGAAGACTGTTCGTAAAACTGACTGTTGGATTAGATGCTCCCCCTCTGTATGTCGTGCCTGCAAAAAATTATAGTGATCCGACGAAAGATCGGTTTCTGCGTTGGCTCCTGGTTAAACACCGAAACGCAAAATACGGGCTGGAATTTTTAAGTGAAGATGATGGGAAAAGTGAGTTAAGCAAGTTCCCGCTAAGCACCTTATATGATGATGAGGACATCGATATGGACGATGACGATGAATATGACGACGACCAAGAGAGGAAAGAAGACTGAAGGGCAATATAATCTACATTACCTTGATTAGAAAGTTGATTACATCGGCATTTTTGTTCATCTTCCCAGATTTTGTTCATCGTCAAAACTTTAGGTAGCAATTGGAGTATGACATTGAGTTTTGGTGAATTTGGGTTTATTGTATTATTAGCTTTAAGGTTTGGTTTGTGAATATTTGTGGTTATTAGAAGTCTTATTGGGCAGTGAACAAGAGGCTTTGAAGCTGAACTTTATAAAAGGCGTCAAGAGTCGATGACATGGGATCGATGCTAATGGATTTTCAGAGTAGCACAAAATAAAATAACTCTAATTTTCTACTTGTGTGGCTGTAGGCTATCACTGGAGGGTCCTTACTTGGAGAAAGTAGAATTTATTACGTGCTTTATCTTGCAAATTTGTGTGTGCTCCCTTGTTTTGAGGGTTGAGACTTTACCCTATAAATGTGGGCACATTGCCAGTGCCTTTTTCCTGTTCGCATAGTCTTCTAATAAATGGTAAATCTCAAGGCACTTGAGTTGGTCTAACAGAATATGGGACAGCATATTGAGGGGTCAATTATGTGCTTATATTTTGATAGTAATATGCATAATGCAAACGCTTATGGTAGGAAAA
>JAESVK010000479.1:1850050-1883731 GCA_017140935.1 Hamamelis virginiana | reverse complement strand
TTGATGCCAAATTCTAAGCCCATTTGGCACTTTGGGATGCCAAATTTAGCTTTTTGGCATCAAAGAATGCCAAAAAAATCAAATTTGGCATTCCTTGATGCCAAAAAGCCAAATTTGGCATCCCAAAGTGCCAAATGGGCTTAGAATTTGGCATCAACTAGTGCTTTTTGGGATGCCAAATTTGGCTTTTGCATTGAAGATGCTCGGTGGCGGTTTTTTTCGCAACTTAAGGATATCCCAATTTTCGAATCTAGTTCATAGTCCGAAATAAGAATTTACAATTTATCAAATTTGTGGAAGAAGATTGCTCATTAAATTTGTCTATTTTGCATAAATTGCTAATGAGTACTTGATGAGAGAGAAATTGTCCTATGCATCCTCCCAAGACATCAGAAAATAAACCGCCGGCGGGAAATGAAATTGGAAGGACAACTTTTCATTTGAAGAAATGTGGCTTCTAAGGGCATCTCCAGTAGTGCATCTATTTTTTTTCCTTCAAAAGTCAAATTTTGAAGGAAAAAAGTATTTTTTTTCATTTTTGGCTTTGGCTTTGAATGGAGTTGCTCCAATAGTGCATCTATTTCATTTTGGCTCAACTATCTTCTTTCCACTTCTACCCTCATTCTTTTTTATCAATTACATCAACTATCCTCCATTCATTTCTCTTTCTCCAACCACCAATAATTTAGTTTATCAATTAAAATTAATATTAAATTAATATTATTAAATTAATAAAAAATAATTATTACATATTTTGTAATCATCCCAAAATTATTATTACATATTTTAAAAACCTACAGAGTTTCTATTATAAGGTGCACCAAATGCAGTGTTGATTTTGAAAAACCAACCGTTGGATTAGATGACTTGCTTATGAATTTCATATTCGCAAAAAATCATAGTGATCCAACGGTTAGTTTCTAAAAAAATCAACTGAAAAAATTTGGTGAGAGTTTCAAAAAAAATAAAGTCACAATTTTTCATCGTGGTTGTTTTCAGAAACTGACCGTTAGATCTCTATGATTTTTTTGTGAATATAAAATTTATAAACAAATCATCTAATCTAACGGTCAAATTTCAAAAAAATGCTCTACATTGAGCCCTATAGAACACCTTATATTAGAATCTTTATTAAAAAAATAATTTCAAAGTAAAAATGTGAAAAAATTAATTTATTTCCGTTGGGAAAAGACATCCATCAGACCATAAAAACCCACGCCCCTATCTCTACGACTCTATATCTCCCTAAAAAAATATCTTTCTTTTCTCTTTTCCCATGGAACCCATCAGAGATCCCAAAGCTCTCTTTCTTTTCTCTTTCTTTTCTGTTTTCCCATGGAACCCATCGGAGATCCCAAATCTCTCTCTTTCTTTTCTCTCTCCCTAGCTCTTTCTTTGCTCCCTATTTTTGGAGATGGAAGTTTCACGACGTCTGGAGCAGATTGATCATGTGAGATCGATCACAAACTTCGTCGATGGCTCGAACTTGGAGTTTTGGCGGTGTGCAGAGGTCCCCATGATGACCGATCAAGCTTCATTCACGTTCTTGGCGGTGCGCCTCTGATGGACTTGCCCTTTTTTTTCCCCTTCAGATTAGGGCCTCATTTGATTATTTTCTATGAGATTTTATATATGAATTTTGTTTTACAATATGCATGATTTTTTTTAAGAATTTCTGTTGCTGTTTGTTTGCTGAGAAAATGCTGGGAAAGTGAGGGAAAATGATCCAACCATTTTGTTGGTTGATGAGGGCAAAAGGGACTTTGCTCCACTTTTCTGAGTTTGGATGCTGCTACAGTGGCATTCATATTTGGGCAAATTTGAATACCTACTGTAGCAGCTTCAAATTTGGAGGATGGGTTTGGATGCACTACTGGAGTGGTTTTTTTGCTTCAAAAGCATCCATTTTGGCTTTGACTTTGGCTTCAGATGCACTACTGGAGATGCCCTAAATTTCTAAAGAGGTCTTTATTAATGCTGATATTCTCTGATCTCATGGAATAGAACAGTTGTTTTGGTACGTCACATTTCAAGAAGTAAAAAATTTCAAAGTTCATCTTATCTAAAGTGTCAGTCCCCGGCAGAAATTTTTTTTTTTTTTTTTGGTTAACTGATGTAAAGTTAGTGGCGACGAAAAGTAATTTGGTGAAAGATTTGATTCGAAATCACTAAGGAAGTTATTACCCCACCCATTTCAGGAAATGGCCCCAAGGCCATACCCATCTGCCTGCACAATATTATAATGCATGGTCCTCAACATTCATGGCTCTCTTACAAATTACAATTCAATTCATTTCCTACTCTCATTTGCATATAAAGTGTGCCAAATCTGAATTGGTCATCTCAAGTTGACACATACCTGATTCCTAAGTCTCTGTTTGAATTTTGAAACTTAAAAAAAATTACTCCCTCTGTCAAATATAGGCCAAAGTGGTCAAGGCATGCATTTTGAGGAAGCCGATTAAATATTGATTTGGCCATATTTTTTTATTTTTTTTTTAAATACCCTACTACTATAAGACTAGAATAGTATTTAAAATTTTTTTTTAGAAAAATATGATCAAATCAATATTTAATCGGTTTTCTCAAAATGCAAGCCTCGACCACTTTGGCCTATTTATGTGGGACGGAGGGAGTAAAAATTAAAAACTATTTTAGAGTGTAACTTAATTTTAAACAATTTTTTATGAAATGTTTTTTCTTTTCTTCGATGGGTTCGAAATTCAAATAATCATGATACATCCTCATGATTGACCTGTTTAGATAGAGAGTTATGTCTTGAAATTCACCATCTTAATGTTGTTTTCATATTTGAAAGAAAGAAAGAAAGAAAGAAAGAAATAGCTAATCCGATTGATGAGGATGCAAAAGAAGAGAATTAGGATTTTAGACAAAGCTGGGAGTGAAATTCCCTCCAATATAAAAAGAAAAAAGAAAAAATAAATCATTGGAAAAAGTGGGTTCAAAATGGGATTTGTTCTAATTCTTTATAATGGGAACAGAAGTTGGTGTCTTATACTGTACATATGATCCACCTACGCACGTACTGAAAGATGCCACTCAGTTTTGTGGGCCCATCCAAAATATTCTATAATTCCTTGCTATAAAATAATTAAAGCCCCATTAATTCTAATGGAAGTTCTCAAATTTCAAAACAGAAAGATTCCCAGTTTTCATCACTAATTTTTCAATGATTTCTCACCAGTTAAAGGTGAAAAATACAAGGAAACTCATAACTAGTTCCCACTTGAGATTGGATGATCCCAACAATCGAATCTTTTAAAATTTATCTAATTGATTCGCCCAGTACAAAATGATAAATCCTTAACACTTTCCTTCGCGTATAGAGCAGATGTATAGAAACACACATCACAACAAAAGATAAGTCTTCCACTTATCTTTGAATTAAATTAATTAGAAAATAAGTATTTTTTGATTGGCCAATATCCTTTGAAGATGAGCATCAATTCCTCTATAAATAGGATGCTTTCATTCAAGAAAGGGGAAGGTTTTTCCAGAGTATTGAAGTGCTGCCAAACTCCAAACATTCAACAAGAGAGTCGAATTTGCCAAACTCCAGACCTTCAAGCATTCATCAATACTTTGAAAGATTCAACAAGCACAATACACAAGTGTCGAATCTTCCACTCCGAAGCCTAATTCAAGAACAAGCGATCGTCGCCCTTGAATCAAATCAAGCCAAGAAATCCTATTCGATTCAAGATCAAGCTCATCGCCCTTGAATCAATCAAGTCAAGAAAACATGTTCGATTCAAGATCAAGCGATTGTCGCCTTTGAATCAACATCAAGTCATCACCTGATTCAAGATCAAGCTATTCTATCCCTTGGATCAACATCAACAACATCAAGCCATTGCCCGATTCAAGATCACGCTATCTTAGCCCTTGGATCATCAAGCCATCAAAGGAGAATTAATCAGAAGATTTTTATTCTTTTATAAAGAATATATTAACAGAGAATTGTACCCATTAATTTTCATAAATTAATACAAATTAAATATGTCCATATTTTTCTTGTTCTTTTAATTTACAAGACACGAAATTTGTGTTTACGAATTTCTGGCACGCCCGGTGGGACATCTCTGCCTCTCATCTTTTTCTCCTAAATCCAACCTTGAAGTTCAATGGCTTCCAAGAAAAATCAAGTTGCATGCGAAGGCAAGAATGCCGCCAAGCACACCACTTTGCTTGCACCTCACAGTACCTCTACCGGTCCTATGACTCGCAGCAAGTTTAAGGTAGTTGTCTTGCCGCTGAATCAACGTGCTGATACAAGCACTATGCCGTCGAAACCCATTAGAGTCAACCCTGGCCATCAACCCATGACCAACAACAAGTTGAAGGTAGTGGTCTTGCTACCGAATCAACATGTGACTACAAGCACTATATCATCAAAGCTTGCTGGAATGAACCCAAGGCACCAACAAGTCGTCAGCTTAGCCTCTCAGGGGGTAAAGAAGCAAATCCCTCAGAATGAGAAAAAGCCCATATCATTCGTAGAGGAGTCAAAGGCCAAAACTCATCACTCAATCTCCGACGCCAACTCAACTATAGGTTCACAGTCTGGCTTGTTGACTAGAACCTCGAAGGATAAAGCTTCGCCAAAGGAATCAAACTCCTTCACTCCTTGCTCAATGGTCATGTCGATTATGACAGTTGAAGCTACATCCATCGAGGAACAATTGGTTGAAATGCAGCGGGCCATCGACAAACTTACAAGGACCGTTGAATAAAAAGATATACAAATTGCTTCCCTCATGAAAAATTTGGAAGTGCAAGATGTTAGAGAGTCTAGCCAAGGCCCTATTCATCATTCTAACTCCACACCTCAAGCTGATGGAAAGTCTAACCAAGACCTTGTTCACCCTCCAGGTTTGACGCCTCAAGTCAATGCAGCATATGCGTCTGATACAGTGCAAATTACAAGACAAACTGTTCCAGTCACTCTGGTAGCTTTGTTGTCTGTCCAACAAATTCAGGACATGGTCACGAACACTATTAGAGCACAATATGGGGGTCCTTCTCAACTATTCTCATGTATTCAAAGCCCTACACCAAAATGATCGACAACATGAGAATGCCATTGGGATACCTAATCATCTGAGAACAAGGGAGATTATTCCTTATTAATGATCAAGATTAATATATTTATAAAACCGCGTGTTTGTTAATCTCAATTCAATTGCGATTGGTGAGCACGGGTGTCGAACCAATGAGAAATATGTAGATTTAAAATGAGAAACTATTAGATTTAATTAAAGTGAAAGAATATTGTCAAATTAATTTGGTGGTGAAAAGAGCTTCAATTGGGTTGAAGCGAAAGTACTGATTTTAACAAAGCTGATTAAAACGCGATTAATTAATGGAATGAGCGGAACTTGGATGAGAAGTCCATTGAATATCAAATATGCAATTTAGTTATAAAATCCACGATATAGTAATTATGTATGGTGGTTCATCCAACTACAAGAAGGAATCCCCAAAAAGATGATGAATAACAGGACCGGCAGATTTATCCTTGAAAAGGAATGGAATATCACTATCCACCTTAATTGGGGATAAAGCATGATAGTTTGTTATTCATCCCAATAAGAACCATTGCATAATTATATAATTGCAATAACAGATATACAATTATATTATATTATATTTGGCAATAGTGTGCGGTAAACCTTCACAACTATGCAATCACATAATACAAATAAAGAGATGTTTATAAGCTAGAAATGCATAAAGAATCCAACTTCATCCTCACCCAAGCTTGGAGTATTAGCTACACATCAATGGAGGAGAATATCCTTTATCCATAACAAGCTCTAAAGGGTCACAGGATGGAAAAGTAAAATAAAGCAGAAAGTATATGACTAAAAGAAATAAAGAAAAAGTGACTGAAGGAAATAAAGAAAATGGCGTAAGTAAATAAAGAAAATGACGTAAGTAAATAAAGAAAAGGGCTTACGTAAATAAAGAAAATGATTATAAAAGTAAAGAACAATTCTCAAGTGAGAATTGAGCCATGTATAAAAGGGAAAAATGCAGAAATTAAAGACTGAATAAGTAAAGAACAATTCTCAAATGAGAATTGAGCCATGCATAAAAGGAAAAAATTGCAGAAAAGTAAATAATAGAATAAAAAGCAGAATTGAACTGTAAGGTAAAGTCTATTGAAATTGACAGAGTAATGATTCAGAGCAAAAGTCTTGAACCCTCTTTAAGTCACATAGAGCCTTGTATTTATAGGCTGATTTACAAAAAGACCAAAATACCCTTGAAATATCTCAAAATATCTAGAACAGCCCACAACCGCCTCATGTCTATCGATAGCGAAGTTTGGCTATCAATAGAAGTTCTATCGATAGCGATACTTGGCTATCGATAGTCATGCTGACTCTTGCTTGGAAAATGCAGAAATTATTCTGCAGCCTTTCGCACTTCATCGCCTATCGCTGAACTTTTATGAAACTTTTATCACTGGTGACGATAAGCAAGACTCCATAAGTGACGGTTTCGCATTTATATAATCTGCACAATTTCTTATGAAAGAGAATTGAATCAAGATATACAGAATTTATATAAAACAGGATATTATTCCGCAACTATTTATATAAGAGAGCATAGAAATACCATAGATTGAAGGCATGATTGCGATACAATCAATACCAACCCCCAAAATTTCAACAGTTTGACGGGAAAGGAAACCCCAGGCAACATATCGCTTACTTTTTCAAGACTTGTAACAATGCTGGAACGGAAGGAGACTTCTGGTTAAGCAGTTTGTTTGATCTCTTCAAGGAAACGCTTTCGACTGGTACACGGACTTGGAGCCTGAGTCCATCGACAGTTGGGGGCAGATGGAACAAGAATTCCTGAATCGCTTCTACAACACCCGTCGTACAGTGAGCATGATGGGGCTCACTAACTCAAAACAACAGAAAGATCAGCTCGTCGTTGACTACATCAATCGCTGGCACTCATTAAGCCTTGATTGCAAGGATAGACTTTCAGAAGTCTCTGCCGTGGAGATGTGTATACAAGGTATGCACTGGGGTCTCTTGTACATTCTTTAAGGATCAAACTTCGCACCTTTGAAGAACTAGCCACTCGGGCCCATGACATGGAGCTCAGTATTGCTTACTACAGTGCAAAAGGCCATTCATCTTTTGACCAGCAAGACAGAAGAAGGGATAAGATAAGAGGTAATAAGTCTTCAAAAAGCCTTGCCGGAGAGTCGATGGCAGTCACAAAAACACCAGCTAAAATTTTTAGACGCGGAAAGAAGAAAGAAATTAAAATGGTGGAGTCGAATTAGGGAAATGAAAGGCATATGTAACGCCCCGATCTGACGCTACTGAGGACCCTTCCGGGTAGGTCAACACGTGTCAAATGGAGATACAACCTGATAAGCTCATTCGCATTTCCATACTAGGGCATAACGAATAATACATATAACAAGCATGAAATACAATAATATTTCATACACGTCCCTGATTCGTCAAGAACAATACATAGATTTATTAATGCATAATATTTAGTGCCAACATCCCTGACATATATATAGGTAAATAATACAACACTACTAAGATCCAAAGTCAACTGTCTAAAGTAAACAACTACCTATTTTTTAGAACCAACGCCCAAAACATCACCCAACACAGTAGGAAAACTCTCTGTTCCGACAATCCTATTACACTATCTTGAGAATCTGCTGTATAAAAGATAACTCTAAGTATTTGAATGCTCAGTAGAAATATCATTCTTAACTAACAATGATAATAGAGATGCATAAGTCATTATCATATAATTTTTGTAAACACTGATGTGGTTCAAGAACTATACAAGTATCCACAAGTAATATGTTAATACTTTACACCAAAAATAGTATGCGCGCTCATGATTCATTCAATATACATTTCAATCACATTGGCATGGGAGTGTTTTCAGTATCAGTGCCATTCCATATACTACACATTTATGAAAGAGGAGTGTTCTCATGATTCTTTCCATTCATCACGATAATAAATGATAGAGGAGTGTTCTCATGACTCTATCTCAATTATATCCGTTCAATATAATATAATCATAAATCAATCATGGCACAGTATCATCACATTTCAACATATTATGGCATGCTTGCACATTCCAACCACATTACAAATATATACATATAAACAGTATGAAATATGCATCAGTAGTTTCATAAGTAAAATCATCGTGTTTCATAACTCGGGCGAAAACCCTAAAACGTCCATCACCAAAATTAGTAAGAATATAAATATTCCTGCCTTAAAAGTTATGCCTCTGACAAGCCTATATGCAAATGCAAAGCTAGGTCGCGTAATGGTCCTCTCACTGACTTTACATATCTGAAAGAAAAGATAGATGCATATATTTCAACTTTTGATTCAAGTACAAGTCTTAAAAAAATAAACCAAGACCTCACTTTCTAATTCGCATCACTCAAGCCTTATAATCCAAGTGATGTAGGTTTCTTAAACTCCTTTAGGCCTATAAAGTTCCTTTATAACAAACCTAGGATGAGAAAAATAGAAAATAGCTAAAATGGCTATAAGCACCTGATTAGTCGACTAAGCATTAAATTAGTCGACTAATGAACCTATTAGTCAACTAATCAATGCGGTTAGTTGACTAATTAAAGGCCAGTAGCCAATTTCGAGATTTAAATTGAGCTAGTCGACTAATCCTAGTTGACTAGTCGACTACTGTTCTGCAAAACCCAGAAATTCGAGATTTCAGCTTCTCCTTCTTCATCCAAAAACAATAAAACTTAATACCCAACTTAAAACCCAATAAAATAGCTTCAAACCAGCTAGATCTACTACTTTTACACACATCTAAGGCTCCATACTTAAGATCAAGTATGAGGTCTCAACCAAAAACTCAAAAACCCATTTTCAACACCCATTATCAAAACTAAACGAAATACATAGCTCAAATCCCATGTAATCCAAGGTAAACCTTCAAATATCACATAATCTAAGCTAAATCATCATCCATGACAACCTAAAACCAACATATTTCACAGATCTCAGATTTAAACTTTAAACCCATAAAATAGGTTTGGAAAACAAAGTGTAGAAGATGAAGGAGAACAAAGAAACTAAACAAGCTCACCTTTTTCCAGCGAGACGGCATCAACAAGGAGCTTCGGTGAACCACCACGGCAAGCCCTCCTTTTCTCTAGGTTTTCTTCTCAGTCGAATGATGAAGGGAAGCGGTTTAACTACTCTTTTATATGATGGGGACATGGAGGGTATTTTTATAAAGATTTTTTTTTTAATAACCAATAAAATAAGGTTAAAAAGTTTTGGGTTTTCACAACATCGCTCTACCTTCAAGCAGTTGGAGGAAAAATAGTACCCTTTTCCCAGATTCTAATGTACCATTTATGCTGGAGGACTTGTTTCAGAAGAAAGTGATTAAGTAACCGGAGTGTAAGCATCCCGAGGAGATGGGGTGTGTTGATGACCCAAACTATTGAAAGTATCACCGCATCATCAGTCACCCGGTGGAAAAGTGTTTTGCATTAAAAGAATTGATCATGAGTCTAGCAAAGCAGGAAAGATCCAGTTGGAGCTTGAAGAAGTGGTGAAGTCAATCCATGCTACAGTCACCCTTAGCTCTATTGACCCCATACCTTCACAAACTCCACTAAGACTGTAAACACTTCCGCACCAAATACTGGGGGCATCTTCTAGGATAATCCAATTCGGATCACTTGAACCTGTAGAAGTTCAAATCCCTTACGAAACTGCTCTCAGGGACTGTTACTCAAGCTCCGACACCAAGTCAGTCATTGAAGAAAATAAGGAATGGACTTTGGTGACTCGAAGAAAGTTATACAAGAAGAACGTGCCTCAATACCATGTCATCGTCAAATAGGTGGATAGGAACAAAGACCTAAAGTCCACTCCTTGAACTTCAGTATTCGATCGCATCGAGGCTCCAAATGATCAAGTCTTAGTGTTCAGTCGGTTGGATACTCCCAAACAAAGAGGGAACAATGTAGCTCCGAGTCTACGCAAATCAGCTTTGGAGTGAATTGGAACTCTGAATACATCCATAAAAAGGCACCAACAAAGGGTACATAAGAAAAACCAAGTTGAGCCAAAGGATGACAGGGAGCCTAGAGGCTTGATCCCGTCTCGCATGAAGCGTCAGTCGATGGTGGATGTGAACACAGAAGGCCCGTTGAAAGCTAAATGGTGCACCATCATATTCACATGCCAATCTAAGAATCAAAGCCACAAGTCTGCTGAAGAAAAAGTAGTGCAAGGCCCCTACCATGCTGAGGTAGAAAAAGAGTCAAGCTCAGAATCTTCCGAAGACAAACTAAAAATCAACACTAGTGGTAGCAGGCTCCTGAAAGGCTATCACTCTTGAAGTAACTCATGCTCATTTTCACACAAGCTTAAACTGCATGTTACTCTTGGCCCACATGAGTCTAAACTGTGTACGACACCTAAAAAAAAAAAAACTCCTTGAACTACGTTATGACTTGATCCCTTTGGGGTATGTAGGCAGCTTGTGAAATCATCTCAAGTTCAGTCACGATTAAAAAAAAATGTTCTCCACCAATAATGTCACACGTGGTTAAACTGTTAAAACATCACCACCAAGCCTACTGGTGGTTAATCTAGTAGATACTCCTAACCCACACGAACCGTTCCGAATCTTGTTGACAAGCTCCTCAGCACCATCTGAACTGTGTCAAATCCAACACCTTTAGTCTTCTATGGTGAATCGATGCAAAATGGCATTAATCTTGATTGGCGACCAAAGTCTTCAATCCCACAAGATGAATTAATGCAAAGTGATATCGATCACGAGTGCCAGTCAAAGTCTTCAGTCTGCTCAGGTGAATTGGTGTAAGGTGGTATTCGTCTTAATGGCGTCATCAGTTATCTTAGGTGGAAATGCCTTGAAGACAAGGTGATCAATACCTTCTCCAACAAATGTTGGAGTGCATCAGTCGTCTAGGGTAAAAAAGCCTTAACACCGATTTGATTGATACGTTCTCTAAATAATGTTGATGTTCATCAGTCGTTTCAGGTGGAAGTGTCGTAAAGTCGATGAGATTGATGACTTCTCTTACAAATGCGGTCTTGCATCAGTCATCATGGGTTAAGGTGCCTTGAAGTTGATGTGATCGAGGCCTTCTCCTACAAATGTTGTCTTATGTCAGTCGCCATGGGTGAAGTTGCCTTGAAGCCAAAATGATCAACAGCTTTTTCTACTAAATATTTGCTTGCATCAGTCTACTCGGGTAAATGTGCCTTGTCGTTCAAATGAGACCTCAGCGATAAATAAGCGCAAGACGGAAATGATCACAAAACAGTCGACGCCTTAAGTGAGAAAAGCCAGAAGTGCATCACTGAACAAACGCAAGACAGCAATGATCACCAATTGGTCGACACCGCCTAGTGAGAAAAGCCAGAGGTGCATCAGTGAACAAGCGCAAGACGGCAATGATCATCAAACGGTCGACATCGCCAAGTGAGAAAAGCCAGAGGTGCATCACTGAACAAGTGCAAGACGACAATAATCACCAAACGGTCGACACCGCCAAGTGAGAAAAGCCAGAGGTGCAGCAGTGAACAAGTGCAAGACGGCAATAATCACAAAACGGTCGAGACCGCAAAGTAAGAAAAGCCAGAGGTATAGCATTGAACAAGTGCAAGACGACAATAATCACAAAAAGGTTGACACCACAAAGTGGGAAAAGCCAGAGGTACAGCATTGAACAAGTGCAAGACGAAAATGATCACAAAAATGGTCGACGTCGCAAGTAAGAAAAGACAGAGGTGCATCACTAAACAAGTGCAGGACAGCAATGATCACAAAATAGTTGACACCGCCACAAGTGAGGAAAGCCAGAAGTACAGCAATGATCAAGGCTCAGTAGCAGTCATATACATCAATCATATTCGCTGAAAGTTCACTTGTAAATTAGCAATCGGCAAGCTTGTAGGCGGTCAAGTCAAATGCGACAAGTTGGACACTTAAGTGCGACTTTCAGACGAATTGTTTAGGGAACTAAGGCTTTCAATTGTTTAGCGTGTTCTCTCCATCAAATTGGCGTTATAAAGAATTGTGTTTCCTAATTCCACAGGAATTGTATTTCCTAATTTGATAAGGAGAACGAAACAAGAGCTTTCAAAGAGTTCTACAATTTGTCAATTTTTTGTACACTGCAATTCGTCAAGCGACAAGGTATTTGTGAAATTCTCTTAATTCGAAGATGCAAGCTGCATAACCATATACATCAAGCTACACTAGTCAAAGGAATGATTAATAATAATAATAATAATAAAAGACAGGGACTTCAAGCCACACCTGATACATGTAACAAGCACATGTCTGCGCTTGATTGGACAACCATTCAAATTCAAGACTGGCGGGTCCCACAAGTAAGGTGACTCATCAAAGCTAATGCGGGCCCATGACAGGTGACACATGTCAGCATATGGAAGGCCACACATCACAACAAAAGATAAGTCTTCTACTTATCTTTGAATTAAATTAATTAGAAATTAAGTATTTTCTGATTGGCCAATATCCCTTGAAGATGAGCATCAACTCCAAAATAAATAGGATGCTTTCATTCAAGAAAGGGGAAGGCTTTTCCAGAGTATTGAAGTGCTGCCAAACTCCAGACATTCAACAAGAGAGTCGAATTTGCCAAACTCCAGACCTTCAAGCATTCATCAATACTTTGAAAGATTCAACAAGCACAATACACAAGTGCCGAATCTTACACTCCGAAGCCTGATTCAAGAACAAGTGATCGTCGCCCTTGAATCAAATCAAGCCAAGAAATCCTATTCGATTCAAGATCAAGCTCGTCGCCCTTGAATCAAATCAAGTCAAGAAAACCTGTTCGATTCAAGATCAAGCGATCATCGCCTTTGAATCAACATCAAGTCATCACCCGATTCAAGATCAAGCTATTCTAGCCCTTAGATCAACATCAACAACATCAAGCCATTGCCTGATTCGAGATCAAGCTATCTTAGCCCTTAGATCATCAAGCCATCAAATGAGAATTAATCAGAGGATTTTTATTCTTTTATAAAAAATATATCAACAAAGAATTGTACCTACTAATTTTCATAAATTAATACAAATTAAACTTGTCCATATTTTTCTTGTTCTTTTAATTTACAGGACACGAAATTTGTGTGTATAACACCAATGTGGTGTCAGTCTAAAGTTCTTTGGTGGTCAAATTAGATAAGACTAGTAAGTAGTGATCAAACTTGGGACTCTTGCCACTTGGTTGTCCTTAGTGTTGACACTTGTTCTCTAGTTGGTAGAATTTCTTCTTTATCAGTGCCCGATATAATATTAAGACATTACCAATCATTAAGCAATTGATAAAAGATGATAAAAGTGAGAATGAGATTAGCATTTATCTTTTGTGAGACCCTATTCTAGGATAATTCATTAAACCTTAAACAAGTTACTTTTGCAAGCATAACTTCCAAAAGGAGAGTTCTTATCACCTTTTCTTTCTGAAGGGTAAGAAATAGTCAATAATGTGGCATTTCTTCCCCTTTTATAAGCTTGTAAAGAGGAAGTGAGGCTTCAAAATTTACAAAAATAAATAAATAAATAAGGAAGAATCAAGGGAGACCCTGATAGGGTTCAAGGTTGGCATTAAATTAAACTAATAAATAAACTAAGAAACAATAAACACTTGGGCCCCCGTTAGTTTACCTGTCCCATTTCTAAGTGGGAGGTTTTTGTGGTTGGGATTGGGTGCCTATAGGCACTCGTAAGGCTTCTGTTACTAAGAAAAAAATTAAAATTTTTTTTTTAAATTTTTTTTTCCAAAAGATAAAAGTTACCCATATTTTCAAATTTCCAGTGTTAACAAACGAGTATCAATGCACTTCAATATGTTTGAACCTAAAATTCAGGGATGGCAATGGGTCGGGACGGGTTTTTCACTCTCCCGTTCTCGTCCCCGCTTATAAAATTACTCCAAATTCCAGCCCCGTACTCCAACGGGGAATATAATTCTATCCCCGTCCCCATCGATTCCCCGCCTCCCGTCCTGTCATTTCAATAAAAAAATTAAAATATAATGCACTAAATGTGCTTTCGAGATGGTTTGAACCCATTACCTCCACTAAAAAGCTTGTATTTTAAGAGTATAAATCACTAAATTGCATGTTGATTATAATATACTTTTTAAATAAATAATTTTTCAACAACTCTTGATTATAATATACTTTTTCAATAAATAATCTATCAATGACTCCCTCAAATGGATCCACTTGTAAAAGCAAGCGTTAGATTAGATATTTTGAAAATTAACCGTTAGATGAGATATTTCGCTTACATACATGATGCATGCCCAAAATCATATTGATACAATGACTAATTTTTCAAAACAAGAATTATGAATTATAAAAAATTGTAACAATTTTCGATTGTTTTTTTGTACTTGATCTCAATATTGTGATTATTTTTTTATATAAATTAATAATTTGATCAATGTGATTTTTTATATATATGATGTGTCATGTGTACACACATATAATTTAATCCAATCATTAGTTTATCAAAATACATATTCCACATTGGTTTTACAAACCATATGTCAAACTATGGATAAGATGGTATCCGTAGGACCAATAGTAGAAAAGATTTTGATAAATTGACCGTTTGATTAAATACTATTGTTTGAATTTCATGTTCGCAAGAAATCATAGTAATCTAATGGTCAATTTATGACAAATGTTCATGAAAAATTATAATAATTTAATTCTTCAAAATGTCATAATTTTTATCCAAATAAAAATAACAGTTGGATCATTTTGATTTTTGGCGAGTATGTAATTTATAATAGGTGCATCTAATCCAATGGTCAGTTTTTCAAAATCTATTTTGTATTTTTCCCTATAGAATATAGACTATAGATGTTACCTTACACATAAACAGTATAGTTGTGTAAAGTGCAACTTATAACATCATTGTTCATGTCATCGTGAACAAAGATAAAACTTGAATAATTGAAAAGAAAGTGAGAGTTAACAAACTTAACACAATAAGGGAGACTTGACTTATTATATAGGAAATATATAAGAATAGTTAGAAAATATTAGAGTGTTAGTGAGATCACCGAGATAAGAGAAAATCAAGTAATCAATATTATTAAAAAATTGTTAAAATTGTTAAAATTGATGGGAGGGACATAAAAGTTAGGAGGTCATTAATAATTTAAATTCTATTCTATATTATATATAATAGAATATATAAAATACAATTTATGTATTATATAAAATTATATGTTTTAAATATAAAATTTATATAAAGGGGATGGGAAATTCTCGTGGGGCCGGAATAAATAGCCGGGGCTAAGCATTGTAAATCCATTCTCGTCCTGTACCCTGGCGAGACAAATATTTTTAACTCTATCTTCACCCCATATCCCGAAAAATTCAAAAATAATCCGCTCCTATAGGGGTAAGGCGGGCGGGTCCCCGCAGGGATGGGGCAAATTGCCATCCCTACCAAAATCTCTTTACTAAAAGTGAGGATACATGTTAGTTGGACTATAAATTAAATTAATTCAATCATTTTAAGCAAAGTAAATAAATAAACCCTGCCCCAAGGAAGAAGAAAAAAAAAAAAAACATCTATGCTAATAATTGGATTGAGAATATAAAGCCAGTAGTTACAGTTTTAAGAAAAAGCACCCTTTCATTGTATGATTACAGCATTACTGCTGATGCCTAGTCTTTATTGATAAAAACAAACCACAACCAACCATTTCCTACTTTTGCACACATGGGGGTGTGAACTGTCTAAAGAAAAAGATGTATTATATTATGTTACACACCTGCAGCCCCTCCCTCTCTCTCTCTCTCTCTCTCCTATTCACTCAACAAAGATGAATATAAATAGATAGATATAGATGCCGGCCGCTTCCCTATATTTCTCACCAACCGGAATCTGACCCACATATACATGTATCCACGGGACAGCTTATGCATCGACACTGACCCACTTGAGCTATTATGATAGAGCGCTTCCTCACCCCATAATTGCCATTGAAGAAGGATCATCATTAGCTACAATTCGATAATTATCTCTCTCATCCTCCTCTTCCTCCTCTTCATCTCCATTTTCTTCTTCTTCTTCTTCTTCTTCTTCTTCTCCAACAATATTATTATTCTCACTTTCTCCGTCCTCCTCCGTCGCCGATTCCGGCCCTTGTTTCTGATTACTATGACCCATCATTTGCATCAGAAGATCCTCAGGCTTGAAGTTGTAATTACCTCCCCCACAATTATCTGTATTAGTATTATTATTACTATTATCAACAATATTAACCTTCTTGCTCTTCTCTTTGTGGAGAGCATCCAGCTGTTGAAAATAAGGACATGTTTTTGAATCCTCAGGCCTTTTCTTATTGCTTTCTTTTACTCTCTTGAAGTACTTGTTTATATTCTCCCATTTCTCTTTACACCTCTTTGCACTTCGTTCGTATCCAATCTTCTTCATGGCTGCTGATATCTCCTCCCATAATGGCCCTTTTGGTCCATTCTCTTGATACTGCTGATCAAAATTAGTCCTCATCCTAATCAAAGCTTCCACTTCTGCTTTCGGCCATCTTGAAGAAGAGCTGTTAATTAGCTGATTACTGTAGTTCTCATGACTAATACTATTTTCTTGTTTCTCATTAGTACTAGTACTCTTCTCTAATGGAGTTGGCATTAAATTCTCCGGCAATTGCACTGGATTTGGGCTCGTTTGCTCCGAGTACTTCTGCAAAAACGCTATCACTGCTGCGTCTTTTGCAGCTGCAATTGATCGTTCTTGGACTAAAAGCTCGTGTTCTCTTCTAATTCTAGCCATTTCTTGCACCTTCCATGCCTCTTCTCTTGCCATTCGATCGCGTTCGTATTTGTCCATCGCCTCTATGAACTTCTTTTGTAAACTCTCTTGTTTCTCGATCACTTCATTCATCAGTCTCTCAAAAAAATCCGACATTTTTCGTTTCTTCTTGTGTGCTTTCGCTTTGGATTCTTTATCACCGGACGATGAAGTTGTTGAAGTGGACGTGTCGATAATATCTTTGGTAGTTGGAATAGGTGGAGGGGCATATGTAGGGTTTATCGACACTGCCATCGTTGCCGTTGCCGTTGCCGGCTCCATTTGAATTTTGTCTGGGGAAGGAGGATTGGTATCAAGAGCTTGTAATTGCTCGAAAAATCGATACATCTTTCCGTTTGGACGAACGGATCGGCCTTCTTTGGTTCTTTTGTGGTATTTGTAGATATTCTCGAACTTCTCTTTGCATTTCTTCGGGTTTCGATGATATCCAAGCTCCGCTAACTTCCTGATATAATTAAGAACAGTTCAACAAACTCTATTGCTGCTAGTAATGTTCTCTTTATTTCTTATTAAATCACCAATCAATTAAATTTATATAAGAGATGATTCATATTTATTTTTCTTTTTTAAAAAATTTGAAGATCAAATATTTATAAGATTAAGATCTCATGGAAGTAGAAGAAATCAAATTAAGGAGACAAGATAAATGTTAATAGACGACCCGACCACTTGAAATTTCACAGTTTATTACCGAGAAAATCAGATAAAACTCATAAATTGATTGTGAATAAAGTGTTTGTTTTCTGGGAAAATTGATAGAGGAAGTGGGTATTTAACATGGTGAACAAAATAATGAAATCATCTTTAGAAACTCAAAATTATTATAAACTTGTATCGGAAAATTTAGTGAATTTTCTCTCTATACTCCTATCAAAACCTTCTGAAAACCGCAACTCATGCAGAAGAAATTGTTATCAGTTACCTCGTATCTTTCTCTATCTAACCAGAAAATCACAAAATTCAACAAAAAAAAAAAAAAACAACTCAGAGAACTGTGAAAGTGAACAGAAAACGTACCTCGATACCTCATCCCAAAGTGGAGCTTTGAGAGCCGAGTCCCGAAATGCAACGTCCATATCAGACCTTATCTTCAACAAAGCTAAAGTTTCTTCCCTTGGCCACCGATTACCAGCTGAATTCCGGTCACCCTCTTCTCCTCTCACTCTTTCTTCCTCTCCAAACGCCCCTGAAACTGACCCATCACCACTCTCCTCATTTTCCCTCTTCCCGGCGGCGGACCCAGGATTTTCCTGGAAAGTTGAAATTCCCAGCATCATTTTCCCGGAAATTACAGCTTACAATTCTGGGAAAAGAAGGGTGAATTCTATGGTTGCGTAGATGGGTAAGGCCGTAAGGGTAAAACTTGTGTAAGGTTTTTTCAGATGGGCTCAGCTTCTGAATTCTACCACTACTACTACCATTGTTATTGGGTTAAGTAAACAGCAAGGTGAATTAGGGTTTCTTTCTAAAAAAAACAGAGGGGCTCAAACTCTCTATTCTTAATAAGGTGGCAGAATTTGATTGGTTCGATGTCAATTTCCTTTTTCTCCCTAAATTTGAAATTGGTGTATTTGGACCAGTCATTGTTTTTGACAGTTGGTCAAGACAAGTGGGTTTGAAAATGTGGGGTAGGTAGATGTAAAAATTGACAAGGTAAAGGGGTAAAAAGGGAAGGAAAATTTGAGGTGAGAGAGCTGCAGATAGGGACAATGGGGATAACAAGTTGGTGTTTGTTTGTGAAGCTAAATTTAGTTAGAAGGCCCACCTAGCCCACCTTTGCCTTTTGGCTCTTCTTGCTTTCCCACATGGTTTTGGCTGGCATTTTCTATCTGCATTTACTCTTTCACCCCTTCCGTGACTTCCTCGGTTATAATCTCCTTGACATATAAATTATTAATTGTGCTGAGCTGGCCCAAAAAGTAAAAAATAAAATAAAAATCTAGGTGGTATTAAATTATGAGCTTTATATGATGAAAACATGGACCATATAAACTTCAGAAACAAGATAAGATGAGTAACATGTGGGAGAAGAAGAACATTAGAATTATCTATGGTTTAGGGTTTGCTTGTTTCTATAGAAAACAAAGTTTGCTAAAGAGAGAAAATGAAAGAATTCGCATTGGGCACAAATTCTCTTGAATTCTTTTTTTTTTTGGATATGATTTACAATTCAAGATTATTAAATCTCAAATAAGAATCCCCGTTCATCTCTTAGCACGTATCCACACTTTTAAGAAAAAAATTTAAACGCATGTAATTGCATAAATACGGCAATACTCATTTATTAATTTTTAAGGGATCAAAAGTTAAGTTCTATAGTTTGAAAGAAATAAACATATAAATTAGAGAGGCTAATTACTAATTAGATACTACTTGCATCGATGACATGGGATGTTATTAACTAATTGGGATAATCTAATTCTTGTATAATGATGTTCAATTAAAAGCAATTAATTTCATCATTAAACAAGTGTATAATTGGCCTTTGCTTGGTTACTGGTTGACAGAAAGAATGAAAGAAAGAAAGAAAAAAAAAATGAAGATTTCTTATATTTTTTTAGATCTAAACAACACTAAGCCTTGGTGGATGTTTGACAAACTTAAGAACTTGGCTAGCTGAGAATAAACATATCTAGTTTTTATTTAATACTGTTTGGTAAGTTCATTTTTTCTGTAAATCAGTTCAATTCTGTACAGAAAATAAGACATAAACTCAATTTTTTTTTTTTTTTAAAACCAATTTTAAGCTGGTTTACATAAAAACTATATAACAGAAAGATATCAGAACTGGCCATACCCAGTTTTCAAAGTTCCCAAATAGGCCCTTAAGTAACATTATAACCTGATTCTCTATTTTATTGGCCAAAAGTTGAACAAAATAAAAAAGAAAAATTATAATTTGAAGACAAAATTGCCATCAAAATCAAACTATTTATAAGATTCCAAAGTGGTCATTTCCTTTCCTACAGCCAACATTTTCCTGGCAAGCAAACAGGGCATGGAAGATGCACTTTACAGATAATTAGTATTGCAGCCGAAATCCAAGAGCCGACAAACTTAGATTACAATGTACATTTAGCTGTCCTTGTAGATGAAATGGGTGTTAATAAAGAAAAAATGTATGGCTTTTTATTTTGGTTGACCTTAATCATAGAGGGGTAGGTCTATTAACTTATCTTATTAAAGATTATAGAATTGGTTTACGTAATCTCAACTCTGGATGTCAATTCACATTACCCATATAGCAATCCCTTTTTTCTTCAACAATTGGATGGTGAAATTGTGGTCCTCAATTGTCCCCGTTTTGCACTGGGACCTGCAAGGACCGTCACCATCCAATTCTTTCAAAATATCTCTAAATTTTCGCCGATTTTATGTTCATGTACTTACTTATTTTCATTGTCTATTCACACTTAACAAGAAATGTAATAATTATCTATACACAAAATTTTTTTTTAAAACAAAAGATAAAAAGCATTGTTTTCACCCAAACAGCGCTTTCAGAAGGACCTAACCTTTACAGACGTAGTATTAGTGGTATCTATTTTTCCTTTCAATAAAGATTAGCGGTTAAAAACTTTTATTTTCCTTTTTTCTTTTCGGTGGTCTAGCGATAGAAATCGGTACCTTTTTTTTTTTTTTTGTGGTCTAGCGATAAAATGATTCATGGGTATCTTTTAATGCTCTGCAAATTATTAATCAAAACTTAGCAACATCCTTTTTTTGTTACATGGTACAAAATTCGACCCTAAACTTATTCTAATCCTAACCTTTCCGTTCTTACACCCTAATCAATTGGTCAATTGGACTAGCCTCATAGGCATACAGTGAGAGGCAATTACAATTTCACCCTTCAACTTACATTCATTTACGTACATATTGCATCCTTATATTTTATTTTCAAATACATCGGTCTCTATGGTTTTGATTTGTGATACTTACTTTTCATTTTACCTTAAGTCAACAATTTGATTCTTAATTTGATGAAAAAAAAAAATGTGTGGATGAACTTGTTTTGGATTATATGAATTTTTGGACATTCCTTCATTATCTTATAAATTTTCATAATTTTTTAATTTATACATTATTTTTGGTAATTTTTTTATGAAAAAAATTCATAATAAATAATCTAAATAAAGAAAACTTCCTAAATTTTATCATAAATTACCTCATGTTCCCAACATTTTATGAAAAAAAAAATAAAAAATTCAACCAATAATAGTCGATCAGTTTAGCATAAATAAATATTCCACATTAAATTCGTTGATTGATGAAGAGATAAAAAATATTACAAATCAAAATCATATATATATATATATATATATATATATATATATATATATAAAATCAACGCTCTCTACACAATTATTTCTAAAATTCTTACTTCACACTGAAAGTAAAAGAAGTTCATTTCGTGACGCAATTGCTTCCATTTCAGGAATAATTACATTATTATCATCACTCATCACAAACTGATTGCATTACAGTGGCCTTAATTACCACAACTATATATCTGAATTACCTCACACTTTTTCCTTACTATATCAGGAATATTCCAACGAACAAACTTAGTGCTTTTCTTATCAATATTTCTTAAGCCTTCAAAGCTACTCAAATAAGAATAAATAAATTTAAAAAAAAAATTCTGACTCAGAATAGTTTTAAAATAAATTTGTACTCTACTTGATAATCAAAAACTTAATTAAAAATTCATTTCTATAAACAATATTAGGTCCTGTTTACTTCGTAAAAATTTATTTTTACAATTTTTAGAAAATTTTTTAAAAACAGTTTTCATTTTCAGTTTTCAAATTTTAGAAAATGTGTTTACTTTGTAAAAATTAAAACTGTTTTCAAAATCTAAAAATAGTGTAAATGCATTTACTAAAGCTATATATTGTCTCTATATATTTTATTATTTTTATTTTTTGGTTTTACAGTTGGTCTACATATTTTTTTCTATGTTTATAAGCATTGCCATGATATAATCCTAATTTTCAGTTTCGTGAAAATACAAAAAAAATCTTTTTGATATTTTCACATTTTATTAAAATCTGAATTCATTTTCTTGAAAATAGTTTTCATTTTTTACAAGTAAACACGTTTTTTAGGCGATTTTTTGTTTTTATTGAAAATAAAAATAAAAATTGCGAAAATTTTAATGAAGTAAACAGACCCTTAATGTTTTGCTTCTTTTTTTTTTTGGTGGACAGAGTACCAATTATATGAAATGAAGTGAAACTAATTGTACCTTAAGACACAACAAGACCAATCGGAATTAGTACAGTTGGTGTAAGGGATAGGGTTTGGGATAATTGGTTTCCATTTTAAAACCCGATGCTAGTATATTCTAAATATGATTGTTGTAATTGATATTTTGATAATTGAGTCTACTCGTGAATTAATATGAAAATTAACGTATTTTTTTTTTTGTATCAAATGATAGAATAAACTTAACATATTCTTAAATTCCATCACTCTTAATCTTTCAATATAAAATTAAATCAACACTCTCGAAATATCATTAGACGAACATATCATTTCCGAAATATTATTATATGATCGGTTAGTTCTCATAAAGTCGTATCAGCTTAAAAAAAAAATAAAAAATAAAAAAAATCCTTGAGCTTCCATACAATTGTTGCTTTTAATTAATTGATCATAAGTAGGAAAATTTATCATAATTTAATGATTTTGATAGTTGCAATTCAATATAATTCACCCAAGTGCCAAGAAAATCTAATAATTAATTCTTTACAAATAGATTATGTAAATAAGATAAGTTTAAAATATTCTTCATCATTTAAAAAAAGAAAAGAAAAATTAGTAGGCCACTTTTTTGGCTGATAAATTTGACCATGGCATTGAGAAAAAGCTAAGGAAGTGGGTAAAAAGGGATTCATAGGTGGCGGTACCTACAAATAGCAAAAGTGCAGGTCCCCCATATTTAGTGAGTTCCATTAGAGCCCCCACTAAATCAGTTTCATCTTAATCATTCAGAACGTGTGGTACGGTTTCAATCATTCATATTCAGGCTGGGTCCCACTTCCTTTGTGCATCATCCAATCTAGTGTAAGCCCTTCTGCACCCTTTCTCACTCACACTGATATTGACTACTACCGTGTTACATACATTTTTGTACCTTCACCCAATTTTATATCTTCTGTCTTTACTATTATTATGAGAGAGGTGGGTTCCTAGCCTCTCCTTATCCCTCCTTGCCTTTTAAGGAGATGATGACACATATATCAGTCTGTTGATGATCCAATGGTTAAAAAATTGAAAAGAAGTGAAGATGAATTGAAGAGGGAAGACATTGATTGGATACTGTTTTGGACCAAAATGTCATTAGCGACATCAATTCATTCATTATTTGAGATTCTCACATGGCATCCCACCATTATACTAGTGCTTGCTCCCCATCTGCTTTTTTTTTTCTCCTTTTTATCATCTCATTTCTTCTTAGTTTGTCAGCTGCCCTTAATTTTTCTTTCCTTAAAATTGATTTTGAAACAAGATTTTGATTTTGATTTTGATTTTGATTTCCAATATGTCCTTTTTTTGTTATGGGGTTTGTTTGGAAGCCAAATAAAAAAAATTCATTTTCGATTGAAGAATTCAGGCATGAAGAAACAGACTTGACCTTGTCATCCACCCACTTTTTTTTTCACGATGAAATTTTTTTAAAAAAGAAGGGGACAAAACAAAGACTTCTTATGAAAGACAGACTACCAAGTATTTGTGAAAATGGCCAAGAGCAACTCCATCACGCTAGATTTATGCCTGAATGAGATGATCAATTCATCCTCACTCTTTATTTTTAAGCCTCGCATACTCTCTATTTTTTAGCCATCGAATCAAGACAACGTTGATGTGTCAACTCCTCTTTGAAGGCCTAGGAGAAACAAGGAGAGGCTAGCTAAGGAGAGGATCATCTCCCACCATTTGGGATACTTTTAACTTGTGCATTTAAAGTAAAAGAATTTAAAGTGAAGCAAAAGTTTATAAATTTGAAAACTAAGACATATTGGGAATTTATCTTTATTTTTAGTGAGGTTAAGCATTTGAAAACTGAGACATATTGGCAATGTTGGCATTTGTAGTTTTCATTAAAAATAAATAAATAAATAAAAACTGCCTATGTTTTTCTTAAAAGTAGGTGGCTAGGTGTTTCATAAAAAAAAAAACAATTATTTACTTCTTTATTTTTTATTCAAACACATACGCTCAATTTGTGCTTTTGGATACCGAAAGTAATTTTTGGTGCTTATGCTTCTCCGAATAAGCATTTCATATTCTTACTAAAATTATCTCTATAAATTAAAATTATCTAAAAACAAATATACTTAATTTCATTACATTCATAACTTCCTCTTTCTATAGTTATTCATTTTCGTATCTTTTTCTCACTAATTTTTTTATAGCTATTTTTTCAAATTTAAATATTTTAATTAAATTATTTTTAATTTTTAATTTCTATAAATTATTATTTAAGTAGGCTTTTTTTTTTTAACCAGCATCGCATGTCTTCCTAAATTAATCTAGTGTGTGTGTATATATATATAGTGAAATGATCTAGTCAGTTATAGCAACCTTTAGATTTTTTTTCATATTGAATCATGCATCATATATGAAAAGAAACCCTATGGTTTAAATTTCTTAACTGATTTTATTAAAATCAGCTATACCTGACTGGCTCATTGCTCTATATATATAAGAGAACTGTCATTAAGGGCACCATCCTCTATGTGTTGTTGACACATTATTTTACAAAAAGTACTATTAAGAACCACTCATCTTTATATAATTCACTCGAGTACTAATTTGTAACTACTCCGTATTAAATTTTTTATAAAATATGTATAATAGTTGGTATCAAATATCATTTGAGTTATCATGTCATTATAATATATTAATATAGTAGTCAATGTAGCACATCATATTATTTGTGAAAACGAGTTATAAGGTAAATATGGCAATGTATTTAGTAGAAAAAAATTTTGTTTCCCACCGTCGAGATTTCACTAAGCAGAAAGAATAACACTTCTTATTAATTTTTTTTTATTATTCAAAACATATTACATGAATCCCAATTCATATACATTATCATTGAAAATGAAGACGGCGTAAAGATTTGACATACAAAATTTAACGATAAAATGTCACATGATTTAATCACACGATAACAAAATTAGCTATTATTTTATTTAATTGAATTGTGTTATATATACTCTTTATAAAAATAAAAAATAAAAAATAAAAAATAAAAAATAAAAATAAATAAGATGACATCACTTTTTTTATAATAAAAATAAATTACTTACTAAAAATAAATTAAAAAAAATATGAAAATTCATAACAAAAGGTACGAGAGCGACCCATCAAAGGCAGTCATATTATAATGGCATTAAGATGGTTTGATAAACACGACCAGAACAAGCAATATCTGGTATCACGTGGTAAGATTAAAATAAGAAGCTTTAGGTGTTATTAATTAATGGAAATTAATTAAAGAATGGATAAGAAGACGTGGAACTTCATTGTTTTTCCAAAATTTCTAACATGGGCCCACGTCATTACGTGGACTGATGAGTTTCCAATTTTTTTACATTCTGGCGCGATGTCCTTGGTTAATCAATGCGGCGCCTACTTTGGGACTGACTTAAAAAAAAATAAAAAAATAGAAAATTTCAGATTTTAAAGCTTTACATTAACAAGGTCTAGTTTTATACTCAGATTTTTGGAGTATGATACATATAATTTTTTCTTTTTTTCTTTTTTTTTAAGAGTATGTTACAATTACTCAGATTTAGAGTATGTTACAATTACTCTTCTTGGAGTCGTGCGATGCTAATCGCATTATCGGTGAAGAACAAAATTGGTTTCATAGATGGATCGATTCTCAAGCTAGAAGGTAAAGATCCAAATCTTCTTAATTCATGGATTAGAAATAATAATGTTGTGATTTCATGGATTCTAAACTCTGTTTCTAAGGAGATATCTGCCAGTATCATCTTTTCTGATTCAGCTTATGAAATTTGGCTTGATCTTAAGGATCGATTCTAGCAAAGGAATGGTCCTAAAATTTTTCAATTACGTAGATAATTGATGAATCATGTTCAGAATCAAAATTTTGTTAGTGTCTACTTTACTAAGCTGAAATCTATATGGGAAGAGTTGAGCAATAATAGGCCTACTTGTTCTTGTGGTAAATGTACTTGTGGAGGTGTTAAAGAGCTGAACTCTTATTATTAAATGGAGTATATAATGTCATTTCTCATGAGATTACATGACTCTTTTGCTCAAGTTCGAGGCCAATTGCTCCTTATAGATCCTTTACCTCCCATAAACAAAGTGTTTGCTTTTATTTCTCAAGAATAACGTCAAAGAAAGGTTGGCCTATTAAACCTCATTTCATCCTCTGATTCTACAAATAACATGGCCTTTGCTGTCAAGAACAATGATTCTAAAAGAACTGGTGATAAAGGAAGCTATAATTCTATCTCTCGAGATTTAGGATTTTATAAAGGACAGAGGAAAGAGAGGCCTTTTTGTACTCCTTGTCAATATCGTGGTCATACTATTTAGAAGTGCTATAAAATCCATGGTTATCCACTAGGATTTCAGCCAAGACCAAGGGATAATAATTTCTATTCTAACAATCCAGCTGCTGTGAATCAAGTCTCAAGTCAGTCATCTCACAATTCTTCTTATGTCAGTTCATAAGCTAAAAATGACCAAACTAGTGTTGGGAGTTTTGTTCAGAACCTCAACTCTAATCAATATCAGCAGTTGATGTCGATGTTGTCTAGCCACTTGATTACTTCAGCAAATTCTACTAATGATCATCAAGAGTCTTCAACTGTCACTGCTTATCCCACATATATATGTTTTTTCAGTTTCTTTGAGTCCTGTGTTCTCCTCTACTCAATTGGATAGTTCATTCAGGGGCTACTAGGCATATCAGTTCTAATGCTAATATCTTCACTACAATGATAGCTATACAAAATTCTACTGTTACTCTACCCAACCACACACAAATAGTTGTTACTTTTTCTGGTGACGTTAAGTTTTGTGATGGTCTTGTTCTCAAAGATGTTCTATATGTCCCTCAGTTCAAGTTTAACTTGATTTCTGTCAGTGCCCTTACTAAAGGATCACAGCTTACAGTCCAATTTCTTCCTGACTGTTTCATTATTCATGAAATCACCAGCAAGAAGACGATTGGCAAGGGTGATAAAGTTGAAGATCTGTATGTTCTTGATGCTCCTGCTTTGAATTCTCAGTCTAATGCTCATGTCAACACTGTTTCTGCTTGTGCTTGGCATAATAGACTAGGTCATTTGTCTTTTAAGAAACTGGATCGCTTGAAAACTCATTTACATTTTGATACTGTTAAGTACAATAAGGCTGATCCTTGTTATATTTTCCCTTTGGCTAAGCAACGAAGACTATCTTTTGACTCAAATAATTATATGGCTCAAAATCCTTTTGCTTTGATTCATTGTGATGTTTGGGGTCCTTATCATGTTTCATCTCAGTCTGGATACAGATTTTTTCTTACTTTGATGGATGACTGCACTCGTTTTACTTGGCTTTTCTTACTTAAGCATAAGTCTAATGTTCACAATGTTATACCAAGATTTTTAACATGGTTGATACTCAGTTTAATGCTAAAATCAAAGTCTTCAGATAAGATAATGCTCTCGAGTTGAAGTTTACTGAGTTTTTCAATGTTAAGGGAGTTCTTCATCAGTTTTCTTGTGTGGAAAGACCACAACAAAACTCTGTTGTGGAACGGAAGCATCAACATCTGCTGAATGTTGCTCGAGCTTTGTATTTCCAGTCTAGACTTCCAATTTCTTTTTGGAATGAATGTGTTCTTACTGCAACCTTTCTTATTAATCGAACTCCTTCTCCCTTGATTCATAATAAGACTCCTTATGAGATTTTATATCAGTCTTCTACTGATTACTCTTGATTAAGGGTATTTGGTTGTTTGGCTTTTGTCTCTACTCTTGCTGCTTATAGAACTAAGTTCCAGCCCAGAGCTAGAGTTTGTGTTTTCCTTAGTTATCCATCAGGCATAAAAGGATATAAGCTTTATGATATTCAGGAAAAACAAATTTTTGTTTCTCGAGATGTTATCTTCCATGAGGATATTTTTCCTTTCCATACGTTGGTTTCTTTAGACAGGATAATGATAATTTTCCTGACATTGTTCTTTCAAATCCTTCTCTTGAGGTTTCTTCTTCTACCTTTATTACTCCACATGTTTTTGAGGATGCACGTTCTATTGAAGTTGATGATTCTTCTCCTAGTTTTGCAGTTGATTTACCTCAAGCTTTTGCAGTTATCCCTATTCGAAAATCCACAAGATTTGTTAAAAATCCATTTTATCTCAGGGATTACCATTGCAATATGATTTCTCACAAGGATTTACCAGTTTCATCTTCTTTTTATCCTCTCTCAAAGTTCTTGTCATATAATTCATTGTTTGAATCTCACATGGCTTTTCTTCTAGCTGTGTCTTCCCAGTTTAAACCTCAATTTTACCATCAAGCTGTTAAGTTTCAACATTGGCGTGATGCTATGCAAGCTGAGTTGGATGCTATGGAGGCTAATCATACTTGGTCTCTCACTGCTCTTCCAAAAGGAAAGCATTCTATTGGTTGTAAGTGGATCTATAAGATCAAGTATAAATCTGATGGCTTTGTAGAAAGATATAAAACACGTTTGGTTGCTAAAGGCTACACTCAGTAGGAAGGGCTTGATTTCAATGAGACTTTTTCTCCTGTTGCTAAGCTTGTTACTGTTAAGGTTCTTTTGGCTCTTGCTACTGGTCAGTACTGGCATTTGGTCCAACTGGATGTAAATAATGCATTTCTTAATGGTGATCTTTTTGAAGAAGTGTATATGGATATGCCTATTGGGTATGGCAGTACAGGGAGTCCATTCATTAAGGAGACAAGCTTGTTTATAGGCTTCACAAATCCATTTATGGTTTAAAACAGGCTTCCCGACAATGGTATTCAAAGTTTTCTCAAGCCCTCTTTCGATTTGATTTTGTTTAGTCCACATCTAATTACTCCTTGTTCACAAAAGGTTCTGGTTCATCTTTTGTTGCCTTACTTGTTTATGTTGATGATATTATCATCACTAGACCAAGTTATCAAGTTATTGATTCATTGAAAGGATTTCTTAACTCTCAATTCAAGCTCAATGATTTGTGATCATTCAAGTAATTTCTGGGTCTTGAAATTTCAAAGCCAAGTAAAAGTGTTGTTTTGTCTCAGCGACACTATGTTTTGCAGTTGCTTGAAGACATTGGTTACCTTGCTTGCAAGCCTGCAAGTTTGCTTATGGATCCTAAGGTTCCTTTGAGTGTTGATGAAGGTGATTTATTAACTGATATATCTCAGTATAGACGTCTCATTGGTCGTTTTCTCTACCTATCATTATCACAGCCTGATATTTCATTTGCTGTTCACAAACTAAGTAAGTTTTTGGCTAAGCCTCGAATGCCTCATCTTAAGGCTGTTCATCATCTTCTTTGTTATCTTAAGTCCAATCCTGGACAAGGGTTGTTATTCTCTTCTTCCTCTTCGTTCCAACTTCGAGCTTATTTTGATGCAGCTCCTTCTTCTCTCCGTTTAAAAGGCTTCTCTGATTCTAATTGGGGCTCTTGCTTGGACTCTAGGAAGTCTGTTACAGGCTTTTGTATTTTCATTGGAGATTCTTTGGTTTCATGGAAGATGAAGAAGCAGAATACTGTCTCCAGGTCCTCTGCTGAGGCAGAATATAGGGCCTCGGCTGCTACTGCAAGTGAGTTAGTATGGCTTCATTAGTTGTTGAAAGATTTTCAGATCAATATTTCCTCTCATGCTCTTCTTTTTTATGATAATCAAGCTGCCATTCATATTGCTTCAAATCCAACTTTTCATGAGAGGACTAAACATATTTAAATTGATTGTCATTTTGTTCGTGACAAGGTTGCAAAAGGTTCTATTAAGCTCATGCCTATTCGATCTTAACATCAGTTAGCTAGCTGATATTTTTACAGTCCATCTTGAGGGGGAGTTTTAGAGTATGTTACATATAGTTTTTTTTACCTGTAATTAGTTAGATGACAGCTGTAGTCTAGGTGTATTTTCCAGTTGTAATATCTTTGTAACTAATTCTGTTTCCTTGCTATATATATAGCCTTTTCCTTGTAAAGTGTTTTAGATCTATTAAATGAGTGTTTTTCCTTCATCTTTTTTCTCAGGTTTGTTGTTCATAATACAAATCTCTAAGATTTTTTTTTTTTAACTATTTGTTATGTCAAAAAATCTTTGAATATAATTATACAAAATACTTATATTAAAAACTAATATATATATAATTCAAAAAAAAAAAAAAATACTTCATGAACAACACATGGTGTAATAATGATGGTTGTTTTTTCACATATAATGCTACTAGATTGGAGTGGAGGTCTTTTGTTCCACTTTTTATGTACCATTTTCTGTCCCGTCTCGCAAAAGTCCACCTTGAAAATTTAAATTTAAATATTATTAAAAGGTGAGATTTTCAAGGTGGACTTTTGTGAGAGGGAATAGGAAGTGGTACATAAAAAGTGGGACATAAGATCTCCACTCACTAGATTGTAAGGAGCAAGAAAATTTTTAAAATGAAATATCAAAAATTTGATATCTCTCCACCCTACCTGAACATCAAAGATGTTAAAAGTATTTTGTAATGTTAGCTTTTATTTCATGTCTTGATGTGGACGTAGCTGATATAGTATGTCATATTTATTAGTGAGGTGTTGTCTGCACTCAAAAGATACAATAGTTGGCACTCCCCATGAAGTTACATTATTCAAATAATATAATTAATCTTTATTTTAATTCATAATGCCAAATTTTCCAACTTAAATTGTATGAGGTAATCTTCATAAAGCCAATTACATCCCAAATTTTGAAGATCGAACTAGTTGTTAGATTAAATATCGGCCTCTTCTATGTATGTCAGGCCTACAAAATATCACAGTGGTCCAACGATCTGTTTCTGAAAAAACTGACTGAAAAAATATAGATACTTTAAAGAACAAAAAAGTCACAGTCTTTCAGGACATTTTTAAAAAATCAAACGTTTGATCGCTACTTTTTTTTTTTTGGCAGGCCCAACATACATAAGCAGGATATCTAATCCAACGGTTAGTTTTTCAAAATTTATCCAACAACTGACCCTATAGAAGTCACCTGACGCAACTTTAATATAAGGGTAGACTTGGCATTATAGATAAAAATAAAGGTTAATTAGATCGTTATAAGAGTATAACTTGAAGGCGGAGTGTGGGAGGCTCTTTTTGGAGTGCCAATCACTTCCCATTAATTATTCATGCATATTGTATTAATTTAGTATTATAATTTTGCTTACCAATCAATAGAAATCTATCAATAGCTAATTTTTTTCTCATATTAATAAATTGATTTTGACACATATTATATGGAAGAATATTGACACATCATTTGGTATAAGGTGGATATACGGTCACGGTTTTGATCAATTTAATATCACTCGTGAGGGATAGCCATGATTTAAAATTTTGAGCACCCATAATAGGATACAATCACACTAAAAATTAGACATGGAACCAATGGCAAGTGTCATTCGAAATGCTAAATTTGGTACTCCAAATGGCACTCCATTGAAGCAAGTTTTGACCGACAATTATGACTGAATCACGTAATATTTATGATAAAATTACCTCTTAATTAAAGAGTCTTTCATCCAACGAAAAAAAATGTATTTTTAAAATTTTGCAAGATCCTTAAAATATGTGAAAAATTTATTAATTCACTCATAAAAATACCTTTACAATAACTGTTTTCTTATGGGAATGGTATTGTAGAACATAGTTTTGTTTTCTTTGGTGTAATTATGAATCAATGGATCTAATGGCCGCGAGTGAATTTAATAATACAACTGGATGCCGTTGTTGCTTGGTAATATGATAGAATAGACAGCAAGCATTAATTAATTTAAATAGATGACTAGATGCCATGTGTCATGGAAGTGCTAGTGTGTTACGTCTAAATGGGTTAATTATCCAATTAAAATATAATAATATTAATTAGCACTATTGGGTCCAGCATCACGGATCTCCTATGCCATACGTCAGGGTGCTTCGTATTATTAAAATATAGCCGCTAGGGATTCGTATTCCGAAATTCCGCAAACTCATATGGTGTGGAATTTACCATCATGTGAAACTCGATCACAATATTTCCCCTATAAATACATAGGATTCCCTGGACTCTTAGTTTGGATTTGCTGCTGATCACCCATTGGATGCTTATCATGTGGATTCACTTCCATATCTAATGACTGAGATTAATGGAAATGTTAATCTCTCAATTGATCATGTTTCACTAGATTTTAGGTTCCATTTAATCGCAGCCATTAGATATGAGTTTGGATCTACATTGCAAGCATCCAACGGCTGATTAACATGCTGATTGCTTAAGCGTTCAACAACAAATCTAAACTTTGACTCTTATGCTTGTTCTTAGAGGTGCAAAATGCTGCATACATCATTTTATTTGATCTTCAATTCTGAATTGTATGCTGATTAGGGCTGTATAAAAATCCATTCACCACTCAAATCAATTAGTGCCTTTCAACAAATAGATGGGACAGGTTGGATGGCTTTATGATTATATTGTTAGTGTGGTTCGGTTAGTGGGTTGCATTTTTAAAAACAGCTAATGACTTGAACCAACTTGCTAGACTTATATGTAACAAAAGATATATAAAAATTCATCCTACCCACAATCCCTAAAGTACTTGAAAGTCTTAGTTTTTATTTATTTATTATTATTTAAATGCTTAGAGTTCATTAAGTCAATATTTTAAGCTTATTAAGTTGATCAAGTTCAGGAAAAAAAAAAAAGCATTCTATGTATAATAAATAGGAAATACTATCTTTGATCTGCTCCATTTAATGAATAAAGTTACGATGACTCTGTGAGTCATAACCCATCTAACCTGTCTAATTCTACGGTTCAAAACTGTTAAGAAATTTAACCAATCCGCTAATTTTTAAGAATGATGATTTGACAACGATTGAGAAATTTGCCACTCGCCAAGAATGAATTAGTCTGTGATTTTCTAAACCCACGCACACCCCTAATGCTGATGGCCTAATACCATGCATCCGCATTTCTAGGAAAAAGTTATTGAATTCAAGGACATTAAACGGAATCAATACCCATTTGCCCTAGTAGTAAGGGCATCTGGTTGGAGTAGAATTTGGTTTCTATCGATAGGAAAAAAGCATTAAAAATTCTACATTGTATAGCCAACTGAAACAAACCTAGCTAGCTAATTGTTGCAAGGGTCTATGCCAGTTATATAAATCTTGTCTAAATAAATATATATTCTCTTGACAGTCGACACTCAATTTAGTATTACATTTTTCTTCTATAAGGGGTCGTTAATATATGCTTTGCTATTGTAATCCGGCCTATAAGTAGGGTTATGCCTAAAACTACGTATCGTACCTTTTTTTTTTTATATTTAAATTTCCGATTTATTCGTTATCGTTTCTTCAGGGATTTTTATCTTGCTAATTCGATCTTCAGCCCTGTGACCAGCATAATTACCAGTGGCGGAACTAGGCTTTTCCATGGCTCCCCAACTTTTTACTTTCTTTTGTATATATATTGTTCCCGGTGTATTTGCTGC
>JAESVK010000479.1:1813102-1845718 GCA_017140935.1 Hamamelis virginiana | reverse complement strand
GTGAGCATTTGCTGACTTTAAGCTAAAGTAAGCAAAGAACACAAACCGTTGGATTGGAATCTAGAGATGAATCTTCCATTAAGTGAATGAGAATCTAAGGCTTGTGTTATTTGCTGACTTTAACTAAAGTAAGCATTTGCTGACTAGATCACTTCTATATATATATATATATATATATATATATTTAGAAAAATGATCTAGTGAGCATTTGCTGATTTTAACTAAAGTAAGCAAATAACACAAACCCTTGGATTGGAATCTTGAGATGAATCTTCCATTAAGTGAATGGGAATCCATGGGCTTGTGTTATTTGCTGACTTTAGTTAAAGTGAGCAAATGCTGATTAGATCACTTCTATATATATATATATATATATATATATATATATATATATATATATATATTTCACTTTTCTATGATGGATTAAAGTATGAATATATTAGTGTTGCATAGAATTTTATGATTCTCTATTCAATTCTACAATTGGATACGGAAGCCCATCTATGGATCCTATTTAATTTTCCGAATCTGACAAACTTGGATTGGATTAAATCAGTTGACATGAACTTTTAATGCTTATGGAGAATTTCAATTAGATGATGGGACTTGCATAATTTCTTGTGCTATTCTGGAAGCAGATACAAAGGGACATTTGATTACATCTTTCCCTGAAAAGTTTTTTTTTTTAGGTGAATCTGTGTCAGCTTGGTATTTTGGGAAGTTACAGAAATGAATTGGTGGATTTACAGTTCAGCAACATATATACCATTGTTTCAGTTGTCTCGATAAACCTATTGCTAGGATACTTGTCACTGAAATAGGTCAAGAACCAGATTATAGGTGTAATTTGTCTTTTCACCTAAGTTGATCAGTATGCTAGCTTATGTTTCAGTCTGGCAAATTTTAGATTGTCCAAGTTGCTTAATGTGCCTGAGGTTGAAATGACTTTCATCTATCTTGTTATTGTAAGAAAGGTTTAAAAATGTTTTGGAATATTTTTGGTCTTAGAATAATAATTTTGGGGTTTTATGCAAAAGGGTAATACTAATCTCGATCTAGTTTTGAGTCACTATTAATATTAATAACAAGCCACTTGTTATTTTCTGGAATTTCCATGTCTTCATTTTTTGGTTTCTCAAGTTTTGTAATATTTCACGATGCACATCTATTCGCGTTTTTCTAATCGTTGATAAGTTATTTTTTGAATAAATATGTACAGCCTGAAAATTTTACCCAAAGAAAATTGCTTGGAGCCTTGGATGATGTTGGTGCCTCTCTCTCTCTCTCTCTCTCTCTCTGGAGTCTGGAGGAGTGGGGAGGGGGGGAGGCCTTCCATGTACTTTTTTCCTAAACTAGCTCAGTCCCTTTGTTAATCACTCTTCATTTTTAAACAAAATTTAGAGAACATTCTGTGAAATCTTAAACACACACACACATATAAATCGCATGAAATAATCATGCATTGCATGAACTGCTGTAGGGGAGTGTTAATAGCACTTATTATAGAAAAGCCTACAACATTTATGATACACACTAGCACACATGGGTTTGCTACTTAGGGGTAGCAACGTGTCGTCACACATGGGCCTTTTCTTTCTGTTTATATTTTCCAACAGGAGAAAAGACGTATTAGAGAGAGAGAAGAGCTATCCAGCATATGTGTGTGTGTGTGTGTGTGTGAGAGAGAGAGAGAGAGAGAGAGAGAGAGAGAGAGAGGAATTGTTTTCCTGTAAGCTTGGGTTTCTCACATTCTCAAGATGCTAATCAATAGAAAGTACACAGTTCATATGGAGCTTGGGAGGAGCAATTCATGATCCGTGTATCCTGGGGGTGTTACAATTTAAGTGGTATTAGAGCCTAGGTTTAGAATAACCTCGATATATGTCATATTGAGTCTTAGTTATGTGATTCCAGGTTAGGCTTCTAGAGCACAAAGTGGAGAGAATTGGAGCCGAGTATGTCCTGTTGGTGAGTTCTACTGGCGAGCTAGAGGTTAAGCTAGAACCCAGTCAAAACAACTTTGAAGAGGATCCAGAAGAAGATCCTAATTAGGAAACAGGCAGAAGAGGAGGATCACAAGTATGAGCAGAATGTACCCTTAGGATGAGGATGACGAGTGGTCTTCAGCGTATGGACCACGGCCCTGGTGCAGTAAATTTTGCACCGATAATGCATGGCAGGGCAGTCTGTGGTGACGAATGTGGAGATCATGTTTGGGTACAGGGGGAGCCTAGAGTAGTTGATCTCGTTCAAGTGGCACAGACTGTGATGAGCAACGCATGGTATATAGTGGTAGCAGATTTTACTGTAATTCGAGGCTTGAGAAGACAACATTGCCTTCCAGGAAGGCGCACGGCTTTTGGTAAGAGGACGTGATGGCTTTTTATCTGGGAGAGGCACTAGTACTTTATGAGAGTGGAGGATGATTTTGAGAGGCCAGATGGTATAACCGTTGGTTTTGTGCATCTGGTGCCAGTGCCGGCTCAGCTTGAGGAGCATAACACTAATCATTCATCTTCAACTCAGAGTGAATGTGCATGTTCATAGCAGTTCCAGTAGTAGTGGGGGAGATTACTTCTCAGATGAATCAGTTAGCGGCCAGTGAGGGGTCGAGATAGTAGTTGTTTGATGTTTGGACAGGCTGGGTAGATATTTTGGGGATGTATAGGCCTTATATAGGCAGTGTGGATTCTTTTTGGATAGTGTGTACAGATCATAGTAGCATAGGAGATACTTTTGGTATGTCTCCATGAAGGTTTTTTTTTTTTTTTTGGACAGATAGGATGTATATGACTACAGAGCCACAAATATTTTTTTAGTATATAGGTTATGTATATACTTTGATTGATATGTATATAGCATGGATGATGTTCGATTATGATACACTTATGTATCAGATATCAGGTATTTATGCATATATGAAATGGCTGTGTTATCTTTTTTATTGTGTATGTGTGATATTATGATTGAAAACATGTTACTTAAATGAGTAGTTACTTTATATCTGGATAGATGCCTATTAGACGACCTCGAACTAATAACATTGCAAATATTCAACATCGAGCAACTATGAATCTTGGAAACGCTACTAATGTACATCCTCCCAAAGCATCATGGGCTAATGACAATGCTACTTATACACTCGTATTTGACATGTTGGGACTAGTAAAGGAATTCATTCGTCAACTGGGACAATATGACGCCCAAAGGTGTACGGACAATTTGTTAGCTCAATTTAAAGAAAGGACCTAATCGTTTCTTTGGCAACGAGGATGCTGTAGAGGCTGAAAGATGGATTCGCCACTCAGAAAATATTTTCAAAGTGGTAAGTTGTACCAATGAAGAAAAAACCCGTTTGGCAGTATTCCAAGTGGCGGGTGATGCAAGTGACTGATGGAGTTTTGAAAAGCATAGTATAGGAGAAGAGGTAGCAAATATAATGACTTGGGAGGAGTTTAAGAAAGATTTTTGGAGAAGTATTTTGCCAAACTTGAAAGAGAAAGGTTACAAGTGGAATTCTTTGAGTTGAGACATGGAGAGATGTCATTTCTTGAGTATCAAAGAACGATCTCTTGGCTTAGTATATACCTAAGCTAGTGGATACAGAAGAGGATCAAGTTCATGGTTTTAAGTGTCGAGTAACGGACCCGTAACGGTAACGGTAAAGGTAAAGGTGTAATGGGTATTGGGTGATACGTAACGGGTATTGGGCATCGAGGCCGTGAAATTTTTTTTTTTTTTTTTTGTTTCGCACATCAACCCCAAAAGTAGTCATACACATATTTTTACATTGTAGTAGTGTATATTAATAATTTTAAAGATTTTTTGTGATTTATAAAACAGTATTTGTACACTTGTAGTCTATAATTTTTGTATTTTATTTTTAATAATTTTTAAAAATACTTTTCTAATACTTTTGGAAATTTTCTTATAAAGAATTTAGTGTTTTAAATTATATTAAATATTTTTATAATTTAAAAAAAAAATTCATAATTTTAAAATATTTATTTTTCAATATATTTTTCTACATTTTATGATTTATAAATTTTTAAAATTATTTATTTAGATTTTTATTTTATAATTTTTTTCAAATATTTAAGAATTTTTATTAATTTTTAAATACTTTTTATAATTTTTTAAAATGATAAAAATAATTTGAAAATGAAAAAATATAAATAAAGAGTAAAATAATTAAAATATAATAATAATTTTAATCTACTTTACTTTTCAAATCTCAGACTTCTTCGAAAGAATAAAAAAAAGAAAATAATAAGTAAGCAAATGCTGGAAGCCTGGAAAGCAACTATTGGGCCGAGTGGCCAACCACCGTGTGTGTGTGTGTGTGTGTGTGTGTGTGTATAAAAGAGGGCTGTAAGTCTGTAACAGTTGCAGCAGGTCGATGCAAAAGCTTCCATCTCTGGTGACCTCTAATGGAGGCAATAGCTTCGTCGGCGGCCGACGACTTCACCCTGTTGTATCGGCGACTCCACCCTGCTGTACTAGCGACTACATCGACGACTACAAAATGGGATTTTCTCAATTTTTTCTCAATCTTCGGCTCTCTTTTTCTCCTTTGCCTATGCTAAATTAAACTCCTCAAATCTCAAAATATGCATAATAATCTCCTCTTCTTCATTATTCACATTGCTGATTTTTTTTTTTAAGGCAGAAAAAGTTTGAAGCAGCCGGTACGTAACGGCTGGTATGATAGAATATCGGCCGATACAGGCCTATACGTATCGTATCGGCCCGATACGATGTGATTTCTATCCACATAGAGTAAAGGGGAGAATTGCGTACTGGACCTTCGAAATTCCGATACGTTTCGCTCGATACTTAAAACGCTGATCAAGTTCAAAAGTTTGTCCGTGGATTGATTGGTAGGGGTAGCACTTATGTTGAAGTGGCAGAGGATGCACTTACTCCAGAAGCAAACTTCTATACTTATCCGTGCTTGGATTGATTTCCAAGTTCTTGATACACCCTAAAGGGTGAAGTAGGGTTGTGCAAAAACCCGCCTAATCCGTGCCAAACCGCTCGACTCAAGTCGACCTGAACCAACCCGTGCAGTTTGAGTGGATTGCTTGAGCGGCTTGGGTGGTTTTAATGACCAAAGTTTTCAAATGCGAAGGCTTTGGGCAGAGTGTTTTGCATTCCATTTGGGGGGGGGGGGGCAAGCCCCGAGGCATAGGGCATAAGCCTTTCGAATTTTCAAATTTTATATTTAAAAATATATAAAAATATTGGGCAAATTTTATAAATATAATAAACAAATAGTACAAGATAAATGGGCATTTCATAGAATAAGAAAATAAAAAAAGTTAATTGTAATCCTAACTTTGAAGAAAGTGGCCACAATGGCAGCAAAGATGGGGCAATGTAAGTCGGGGACTATAAGAGGGCTTCTCCTTGATCTCATTCTCCTTCTCTCTTCTCCTCTTTTTTTTCGAAATATCCCGACATGTAGCGAAAATCTTTAACATATCTGCCAATATTTATAAAAAATATGTATTTTTTATGGTTTTAAGGTTAATTGACTAAACTAGTGTTGATTATATAAAAAGAAGTTATTAACTAAACTTCTGTGGGGTGTACACTCTGGCGGTTAGGGCATAAAAAGTGCAAAAGTCGAATTTGAGGTGTGCGCCCTAGCTTTTGGGCTTACACCCTATGGGAGTAATGTAAGGTGTACGCCCCAGCTTTTGGGCTTACACCCCATATGAATCACCTAAATTTTTATGCCTTGGGGCGTTTTTCCCTCACTCACCTTGATTGGGCCCGCATTTTTTAGAACTTTGTTTATGACTATATTGTTGGTGCGGTTTGGTTGGCGGTTGCACTTTTAAAAACCACCAATGAACTGACCGACCCGCTTAACTTATATGAATTTAAAAAATAATAATAAAATTTTATCCCACCCAAAACAGTCAAGGCACTTAAAAGTCTTACTTCCTTTTGTCTTTCTTTATTTGTTGTTTATTATTATTATTAATATTATTATTATTTTTAATGGTTGGAGTTCATTAAGTCAACATTTTATGCTTGATTAAGCTGGTCAAATTTTTTTTTTTTTTTTTTGGGGGGGTGAGGGGGAAGCACCATAGGTATAATAACTAGAAAATTCCATTCTTTGATCTGCTCTGTTTAATGAATAAAGCTATAATTAGAGTTGTCACAACCTGCACATCCCAATTGTTCAAAATTGCCAAGAAATTCAACCAACCCGCCAAATTTTAAGAATGATGGTTTGGCAGTGGTTCGAAAATTTTGCTATCTGCCAAAAATGGGTTGGTTAGTGGTTTTACCCAAACCCGCTCCGAGCCGACCCACGCACACCCCAAAGGTGAAGATGTATAAAGATCTCAAACGGCAATTTTGGTGGGAAGGCATGAAGAAAGACGTTGCTGAGTTAGTACAAACCTGTTACACTTGTTAGAGTGTCAAAGTGGAGCATTGGAATGCTGCATGACTTCTTCAACCATTAGAGATACCAGAATGAAAGTGTGAACATGTGACTATGGACTTTATAACCAATTTACCCAAGTCAAGACCGGGACATAAATCCATTTGGGCAGTATTGGATTGAATAACTAAATCTATGCATTTTATCCCTTATTGCATTACATATCCAATCGAGAAGCTTTGTAATATGTATATTCAGGATATAATACGATTGCATGGGATATCGGTTTCTATTGTTTCTAACCAAGATGCAAGGTTTACTTCAAAATTTTGGGGGAGTTTACAAAAGGCATTTGTGACAACACTCTATGTGAGTTCTGCATCGCACCCATAATCAAATGGCTAGACAGAAAGGGTAAATCAGATAATAGAAGACATGCTACGGGTCTGCGTGTTGGATTTTGGAAAGTTTTGGAAAGATCGCACATCTCTGATAGAGTTTGCCTACAATAATAATTCATTCTAGTATTGTAATGGCTCCATATGAGGCATTGTTTGGCATACCTTGTAGATCCCCAATATGTTGGGTAGAAATAGGCAATGCTCTGGTAGGACCTGAATTAGTACATGAGATTATGGAAAAGGTAGTAGTTATACAGATATTGATATGAATTTCTTAGAGTAGACAAAAAAGTTATGCAGATCAATGAAGGGGACAACTATAATTTGAAGTGGGCGACCGAGTGCTTCTGAAAGTATTACTTACTTGAAGTTTGTTACAGATTGGGAAGAAGCAAGGGAAGTTATTTCCAGGATATATGGGGCCATTTATGATTATCGTAAAAGATGGACAGGTTCCTTATCGATCAGAGTTACCCCCATCACTTTTGGGATTCACAACGTATTTCATTTATCGATGTTGAAGAAATATGTATCTGACCCAACCCATGTCATTGATCATAGTGATCTAAAAATTGATGAGAAGATTAAATATGTAGAAGAGCCAATTCGTATCATTGATCGTGATGGCAAAAAACTACATAATAGGAAGATATCATTGGTATAGGTGCAATGGAATCATCATGACAAAAACGAGGCATCTTGGAAATTGGAATCGGAAGTATGTGCGAAGTATCCTCACTTATTCTAATGTACGTAGAGTTTGGGGACGAAATCCTAATTAGGTGGGGAGAATGTGAAATCCTACGCGCCCATATAAAATTGCATGAAATAACCATGCATTGCATGAACTGTGGGGGAGTGGTAATAGCACTAATTGTAGAAAAGCCCACAACACTTACGATACACTAGCACCCATGGGATGAGGGGGACCATGTAGCATAAGAGAATGCCACCTTGGGGGCTTCGGGTTGCAACATCTCCTCACACATATGCTTTTTCTCCCTTTTTTCTCTGGCCAGAGAAGAGACCCGAGAAGAAGAATAGAGCTACAGAAGGGTGTAGAGGAGGTCGAGAGAGAAAAGAATTGATTTCCTTGAAGCTTGGGTTTTTCACCTTCTCAAGGTGTTGATCAGTAGAAAGTATATAGGAGCTTGTGAGGAGCCTACTAACTGCTATGTATAGGATCTTAGGACTGATCTTTTCTTGTCTAGGACTGTTTTTGCTGGTATTTTATATATGGTTTTGGAGATTGTGTACTTTTGCATTTTAATGCTCGACTCTGAAATGATTAAACTTTTGGTGAGTATTTGTCGCTTATGAAATGAACTTTTAAATCAAAGAAATTCTCGTTTAAGTTATCATTTTATTATGATAAGCTGGCAGTATTTGGATTATAAACTGTCACAGCTTCGGGATCTATGCACACTGGTGGTGTTACATATTTATTTTCTTGTATTCTACTAGTCTCTTTCTTATACATGGTCACACGCTTTTTCTCTAACATTGTCTTTTTTTTTTTCTTTTTCTTTTTCTTTTTCTTTTTTTTGTTTTGTTTGAAATACAGTAAGATTTAAATGCACATTATCCATTCGATAATGGTCACAAGTTACTATTAGGTCAACTATTCAAGACAATTGTGGTCACATACTACACAATTTATAGATATATTTAAATATGAACTAGTGAACAAGATCTTAATTTATTTGATATTATTAAGGACTACCTGGTGGATATAGGTTTTCTAAACAGACCTGCTTATACTTCCTAAGCATGTTTGTCTTTTATTCTGTTTTCTGGAGTATTGTCTATGGCAGTTTGGGTGACCGCAAAGCTGACCAGACCAAATTTTCACGCTATGTCTGCTCTGTTAGTGAAAATATAGTGTGGTAGTGCAATTTCTTTTGCCTTTTAGTTTGTTTTCCACCTGAAAGAAAATAAAAATAAATAACTGTCATCTTGCTTGCTCTAAAGGCTCATGTTTTGTGGGCCTCATCTCAAGACAATTTCCCCCTAATAGTCAATATGTGAATCAGCTGAGTTTTGTATGCTATTGGCTTCTAATTTTGGCTTCTAGTTTTTGTCCTTTCCATTAGCCTAACTTAGTTCATTTGTGTGGAAATCTATTGCTGTGATTAGTGAGGATGCATTTGGAACCAAATTTCAGGATGGTGACTTATAATAGCTTCCACGACTCGGTCTGCACAAAAAATGTTTTTCTCAAATGGCCTTAAGAGTCCCTGGAGAAGTATTTCCTCCGATTTTTATTTCTGGGCACTATCTTTTAATCTTCTTACATGTTTATTAGAAATAAAATCCACTGCAATAGAGCACATATGTTTTGCCTTGTTAATTTTTCCATTCGTGCAATGTCGATGAGAGTATTTTAAACAAAACTACCTTTGTATTTCTCAATGAAGATAAAATAGTCCAAAGGTAGCACGTCATGTTGTTTAGTATTTACAAGGACACTATCCCCCCTTTCCCCCCAATCCAAAAAATAAAAATTAAAAAGGAAAGAAAAATAGAAAATTCTTACACCCAGACACACGCGAAAGAAAAAAGATAATTGCAGCAAAATGAGCCCCAAATAAGCCATTTAAAAATCATATCATGTCCATTGGAAATCATTTGTTGTTACAATTGCCTCTGCATACATTGTTAATATATATATTTTTTCCTTTTGTCTGTTTGATATTCCACGTCAATACCTACAAATTTGACACTTTTTTTCTTCGTAAATTATTTTATTTTATTTTATTTTTTTCATGTGTTTCAGGAAGTAATTGATACGTCTGGAGGGTGAGTTAATTATTGCAAACAGGCTTAATTTGAACTTCAGAAACCTTTTTATGCTCTTTTTCCTCATATTTCTTTACACAAATGAAAAATCATATGGTTGTCAGGTGTGGTGCAAGCTTTGCCATTGAAATTGTATCAGAACAATTTGAAGGGAAGAGGCTGCTGGAGAGGCATCGGGTGGTGAACGCTGCATTGAAAGAGGAGATGCAACACATCCATGCTCTCTCCATAAAGAAAGCTCTGACCCCAGAGCAGTGGAAACAGCAGCAAGAATCTGAAAAATCTCAACCTGCTGCTTAAGGCATGCTTTTAATAGTTGTTTATGGGAAAAAAATGTTTCAAGCATGTTGAAATTTGGGTTACAAAAAATACTTGTACCTAGACTACATAATGCACTAATTTATTAATCTCCTGAAAATTTTCTGGTTTTGTACAGGTGACTTGTGATCGAATTTCAACTTTAATGTCATTTTTTATCTATGCATCTTTTGACTGGTTGAAATGGTAGTGCCATAGTGATCATGGCCTCTCTAATTCTTTCTAGTTGATGGTCATAGAAATCATGGGTTAACATAAGCAGCAAGCATAGCAGGGTGGCATAAGATTTGTTGATTTTATTTTGCCTCAGCCTTGTGCTTTATGTGCACGTGCGTAATGGAGTGCGACTTGGAGTTAGGAAATAGGATTAAACCTTGAAATTGTTTTTAAGTTTTCTCTAAAGCCAAAAAGGTCTATGCTGCTTTCACAACATTGCAAGCAGTCATGGGGCTTTTTAAAGCAGTCTGCATCCTTTAAGGTTTTTTTTATGCTTGGTTTGCATGTGTACCTAAGATCGTGACACATCATTTAAAGTGAGAAATGAATGGTGTGTCATGATCTTAATGCCTAAGCAAATTCAAGCAGAAAAATTCAAACAAATTCAAGCAGAGGATCCAAACCCAAATAGATTTTTTTAGAAGGCATTCAAAATATATGTTACGGTTGGTTAGGATTACGTCTCATAAAACAAAAGTCTTGGATTGAATTTTGGCGCCATTATTGTCAGATGGATGGAGTTTGTGGGTAATCTTGCCAAATGTCCTTCCATGAACTACAGTGTGAATAGACCTTGAATATTCTCTATTGTTAAAAAGAAAAAGGAAGACATTTAAAAATCGAGTCATGGTTATATTAGTGGACATATTACAAACCATTTTAACATGTTGATAGCGTAGGGAATGTGATAATTACTATTTTCTTCCATGGTGTTTACCTTGGGGTTTGAAGTTTACAAAGGTATTTAGGGGTGAGAAATGAGAAAAGATCAAATCGAGGATTTACGAACATTTGCATTTGCATAATACATTTGTTTTTTTTACCATAATATAAACTGTTTGAATGAGTGCAGAGTGAATGTAAGTTGGGACAGGCCAGTCAAACATCAACACATTTCCTTTATGGAAATGGTAACTTAATTATTGTCATTATATAATGATTTTCACAAAAAAATATGATTTTTTTTTTTTTTTTGGCCAAAAGTCCTATTTTACGATAGGATCTTGCATAAAGTCCTGGCATGAGATTTTGTTAGCCAAAAGTCCTATTTAGGTGTTTTTTTAATACATGTAGTCCTAAAATCAAAATTAATTTTTTAAAACGCTAAATTTCCTATTTAGGCTATGTTTGGCTCCCAATTCTGAAAACAGTTTTATGTTTTCAGAGTTCAAAAAACCAGTTTTTTGTCTCAAAACATGTTTGGCTATGTCTTATTTTCTCAAAACTAAAACTAAAAAATAGAAAACAAAATAAGTTTTAGGTTAAAAACAGAGAACAGAAAAAAGTTGTTTCGGGAGAACAAATTTTTGTTCTAAAAAAGCCACGAGGCCTTTCGACGAGGCTCAATCTCGAGTCTTCATTCGACTGAAGCTATGCTCCTCCCAATCACGAAAAGGAGCACAGATTTGCGGCAGCCATCACTGGTTTTTCAGCGACCATCACTGGTTTTCAACAGCCGTCACCGATTTCCAGTGGCCATCATCAATTTTCCGGTGACCATTAGTGGTTTTCTACTTTGATCTCTGATATGATTTTACAGTTTCAAGCCAAACAATGGAAGCGGTTCAGTTCAGTAAAGTGTTCCCTTTTTTATATACATTTGTGTTCGGTCCTTGATGATCAAATATTTTATTTTCTTTTCCTAAAAGTTTCTCACCAACCAAGCAGTGCAGTTGGGTTTTGAAAAGATGGGGTTTGATTTTGCTTAGTTTTCAGGTTTGCATGTTTACTGCTCTACAAAATGTTTAAGAGAACCTTATGCTAAATTTATTTATTTTTGGGTGCAGGAAATTGACTGATTCTTCCTTAAAAGTTATTGCTGAAACTTGTTCTGAATTATTTGCACTAGTTCTTGTTAACTTGTGCAAATTGACAGATTATGCACTAGGATATCTTGCAAATGGTTGTCTAGCAATTCAATCATTGAAGCTCTGCAGTAATGCCTAGCTTTAGGTTTTACCATTATAATGGTCTCAAGTTAATAGTTTTTATTTTCTTGCATGGTTGATTATAATGCAGTGCTGCAATATAGTTTAATTTTACTGATTATTTTCATGAATATGTTCAACACTTTTTCAAGGATCGGTTCTTTTTTTTTTTTCATGTCATGGTTCCTATCCCAAATTGCATGAACCAGTATGGGCCAAGGCAACAAGTTGTTTCAGTCTTAGTTGCTACAGCAATAAGGTGTATGAGAGGTTGAACATTTTGTTTTAGAGGCCAATCTTATGTGCCAATGTTATGACTTGGCCAACCTATACTGATACATTAAAAAAAAAAAAAGAAAAAAAAAAGAAGAGAGAGAAGAGGAGAAAACTGAAAACAAAAAACAATTTTACACCAAACAAGTTTTCATTATTTTGTGTTTTTGAAAACTCTTTTCAATTTTATATGAGCCAAACGAGTTTTTGTTTTTAGAAAACCAAAAATAGTTTTTTGTTCTCATTCTTGAAAACAAAAAACTAAAAACTGTTTTCAGAGTTGGGGGCCAAACGTAGCCTAAATTTCCCCTTTTCACTGCATTTTTATGAATTTCGTTAAACTTGTATCAAATTTTAATGCATTTTTTTTTAATGGATTTCATTACACTAGTACTAAATTTCACAATTTTTTTTCATTGTATTTTTTCTTAATGATTTTTCATTGCAATTTTTTTATTATTTATGAATTACACAATTTTTTATAGGGCAATTTACATGAATAATCCTAAGTTTCCAAAATATTAGGGCTACGAACCCTATCCAAAGCTTATTACGGCTATACACTTATTACTGTTTTTTTGGACGAAATTACCCTTAAAATTGAAGTTTGACCAATTTGTACAGGATCCCCAATTTTATGTATAATCCCCAAAAATAAACAGAATCCTCAATCCCCAATTTATCTAATAATTACCAATATTATACATAACCCCTAATTCCCTATATGTCACGTCAACATTTAATGCTGGTCATTCAATGTCCACCGAATTTTTAATTATAAAAAATTATTACATATAATCACCAATTTAACGCGTAATCCCCAATCACCAAATTTTTCACATAATCCCCAAAATTATACACAATTGCCAATCCCCAAATTTATACACACAATCCCCAACTTTTCTAATAATCTCCAATTCTAATATGTCACATCATGCATGTCATTCAATGTCCCCCTATATTTAACACATGATACCCAATTTATCACATAATCCCCAACCTTCAAGATAATATGGAATCCCCAACTTTTCTAATAATCCAAAATTCCAATATGTCACATCATGCATATCATTCAATGTCCCCTAAATTCCAACATGTCACATCATGCATGTCATTCACTGTCCCCAATCCCCAAAATTGGGGATTGTGTTGATTATTGGGGATTCTTCAATTTTTTTAAAGAAAATTATACCAAATTTTGATCATTTCAATGGTCAAATTGTAATTACTCATATAAGTGGAGGGTATTTATGTCCTGAAAAAATATTTTCGTAATATTTTTTAGATCGGGTTCGTAACCGTAATATTTTGGAAATTTAGGATTATTCATGGAAATTGCCCTTTTTTATATATAAATTTACTTCATTTTTAATGAATTTTCACTACACTGCTATAACCTTTTGGGAAAATTACAATTTGCTCCCCTGTACTATTGATCAAAAACACTTTGACAAGACTTATCTAGTACTTTTTCATCTATCATTTGCGAGAGTCTTTCCATGCACAACACAAACAGGTAGAAATCCATATGTAAACCTGCCTTAACCCCAGGGAAGGTCTGAAGTACTCAATTCGATCCCCATTAACAAGCACCGCAAGCTCAGCCGACAAAACACAATTTATGATCAATTGAATCCAAGAAGCAGGAAAATGAAACATTAATAAAGTTTGTTGGAGGAAATTCCAACGCGTTCCTAGGAAAGTATAGGTTGGCTCCCAGCTCCATCTCGGCTGTTGTGTTGCCCCACCCTGGAGCGAACTACTCATTGTTGTGTTGCCCCAACCCAAGGAAGGGTATTTGGTTGTTTTCCCTATTGATCCGTAGGGCATTTCGCAATGTTTATAAGAGTGATTTTAGTCTGTTTGTTAAGGGTGAAGCACTACGACTCCCTTTCCCGATAATAGAATTGTTACTTGTGCTTGCTTACTAGATTTACTTTCGCTTGAGACTGATCGCAAATTGAAAGGAAAGACATGGACTAAGATGAGAGACTGTGGATCGGAGATCTTGGTTTTTATGAACAAACTTAGCTAGTACTTTCAATTGTGACACATTGCTCCCTGTACTTTCAAAATGTGATCAAGAGCTTATGTTGTTAACGGACATTTTTAGTTTACCCTTTTACCCTTTTATAAAAAAAAAAAAAACAAAGAATTCTCTTGTCTCTCTCATCTCTCTCCTACGCATGTCAACCCATTAATCTAACTTTTAACTTGATTTCCTCTTTCTTCTTCGTTTCTCACTCCTACACTCTCCTCTTTCTTATTCTTTTCTTCATCAACTGATTTTCTCTCTCAATGCGTGATGCAGTTGCCAAGGTGTCATCCAACTAGGCATCTAAGTGGCACATTTAGGTTTAATGAAGTCAAAAAAATGTTAAGCATTCAAGGTTCTAGTAATTAAGGATGTTAGTAAGTTTTGTCCTATTTAATGTATCTAGGCAAATAAGATTATTGTCTTATTTAATGTACTTAGAAAATGATGGTTGACTACCTAAGAATATGTAGAGTCTCTTGGGAGTTGTATTAGTTAGCTCTCTAGGAAAGTACTTTCAATTATAAATTGTAATTGGAATGAACAAAAGGAGATATACATAATTTTGACTAAAAAAACATCCTAGCAAGTTTATTTGCTTTGGAGTGGATTGATTCCTCCTTTTAATCAAGCTTGTGGCTTGGTTGGTTGACCCATGTCCGTTGCCTCCGGTGATTGATTTTCGAAATTATCCCTCACCTTGTTCGTCACTAAACGAGCCGCAACCATCACACTTAGGTGTTGTCCTTTGTTAATGCACTACCATCTCTAATTTGAGAAATTCTAAATCACCTAAAACACAAATAATGCACACAGTACACGAAATGGTTAACCACATGGCCCTCAATCCTGTGCCCTGCACCTTCCCTAACTCTGTCCATTACCTATGGACTCCACCCATCTCCCACTCAACCTATTCCTTCTCCATTAAAGTTGTTGATTGCAAATTTCCCATCAAACATAAAACTTCCGACAACCCATACTCGAATTTGTGAAGGATAACCACCATCTCCACCGACGACGGTGACGGTGACGATTATGAGGATGAGATCGATGACAGCAATCAGAAGCCGTCGCCATTCAAGTTCCATCGGACATGGACAGAGCCCAACAAGATTCAATTCCTCCTTCACTGATCACTGATCACTGGAGCTAAATTTGGATGCAATTAAAGGGGATAACTTTGATTTGGTGGATAATACGGCTGGGGATGGGTTTGAGGAATCAATTGAGGTCACCATTGCTCACTGTTAAAAATCATTTGGCATTTGGGTGTTTTTTTTTCTTTGGATTGAATATTTGTTGTGATGTGATTTTTTAGGAAAATGGGTCTTCAAAGATTAAAAGCTTTGTGCATGCCTTACTTCATTTTCATGATTGAGAAATAATAAGAATTTTATTTAGCACAAAAAATTTTGATTGTCCTTTATTTTCCTTCATTTTTCGAGTAACCAAACAGAAAAATATGAATTTGATATTTAGTGATATTTGTTGAGACTTGATACGATTCTCTATTCTTCAATTTCTGGATTGATTTATGAGTAGCCATACATCCTTGGATTGAATGTTTATCTAATTGATTCAGCCATGGAGTTTGCAGAGACGAAAAGTTGAAGGTGAGAAGTTGAAGTGGGGTTTATCTATATGATTTTAGCCAAGGGCATTTGCATATTATTCTATGTAAAATTGAGTCACATGACCTCACGTGATATTATTTCCATAAAAAATGTAGACAGCCAACTAACGGAATGATGTAATTTGTTACATTTTGAAAGTACAAGAGTGTAAAATATTTTTATGGGGAATTTGGCTAAAAGTCCTCATTTAGAAGATTTTCATGCCAAAAGTCCTCTCAATAGATTTTTCTTTCCAAAAGTCCTTTTGGCATGAATTGGACAAAAATACCCCTCCTTTTTAACAACCTTGAATGTCACTTACACCCCCAACCCCCGAGTTCACTACGTCACACCTCATAGTGACCCGCATTAGTTCCCTACGCCGGAAACGCGGGTCACTACGCCAACACAGGTCACTACGCCGGAAAATGCACGTCACTACGCCGAAAAATGCAAGTCACTACGCCAAAAAAAAAAAAAAATCTTTTTTATTCCTTCATTTTCTCACCAACCAAACAAAAAATTAATTTTCCTAGTAAAAATCTATTTCTTTTTCCTACATTTTTCAAACAATCAAACCAGAAACAGAAATCGCATCTCATCTCTAACTTCCCTTTCTCAGATTCTACATTTTTCCAATATTTTCTCGGAAACCAAACAGTCCCAAATTAAAAAAAATCAGGCTGTGCCTGGAAAGTTGCAGATCGGTGGTGTGATATGCAATAGTGTGGTAGTGAACTGAAATTGTTCTATCGTTGGAAAATGGTAGCAACAGTAGATCTACCTTCTCAGATCCACCATTGCTGCCGGCGAGGGCGACCTCAGATCCACCACTGCTGCCGGCAACCTCAAATCCAAATCTGATGACCCGAAGTACCTCATATTTATCTTCTTCTTGTTTAGATCTTCAAATCTGAAATGAGTGAGTTGTTGGGTTTGACGGAGGAGAGCTTCAGATCTGAAAAATGAACATGTCAATGCCGGGGAGACGAACATGTCGATGTTGATTGGATCTGAGCTTCAAAGCTTCAGATCAGCAGTGAGCTTCAAAGCTTCAAAGCTTTAAAGCAACCTGGATGATGATTCATGATTATGACTTTATCAATTAAATTTATACGGATTTCAAAATCAACCAGCAAACTACTGGTTTGATGGTGAGAAGGGCAATGAAAAATACATGTCTAATTTGATTTTTATCAAAAAACAAATCAACAAAAATCTTTAACAAACTACGAGCTAGAAGCAGATGCATATTGTCATCAAAGTAATTAAGTCTCACCTCTACTGCTCTTGAAGTGGAAGGCACCGGAGTGGAATCAACAGCACAAAGCTCATCCATTGAAATACTGGTGGATGCCTCGGTACTTTTAGAATCACTCAGGCTTGTTGAGTCCATAAATTGCTTCCGAGAAGGCTGCCTACCACTGCTGCCAGATGCCAATGTCCTTTAATATTCCTCAAGGTTGCTGGAAGTAGAAGAAGAATAGAAGGAAGATGAGGGCGTTGGGCAGAGTTGGGAATATGGAGGAAGAAGGTCATAGTCGCCGGCGTCGGGAATGTGGAGGAAAAAAAAGAAGGGTGTCGTGAAGGTCATCATACCAATAAGGGCAATTTTGTCCGTAAAAAAAATAAATTTTGAAAAAAAGGACTTTAGGCAGTAAAACTTTGAGAAGCATGACTTTTTAAAGAAAAAAAAGTATGAGGGGACTTTATCAAAGGAGAAAGTATAAAATAGGACTTTACACCAATTATCTGTATTTTTAACTGATAGTAGAGGCGAGTAAACTGTAATTTTTCCTAGCCTTTTTTTGCCACTAAGAACACAGGCAACTATTACACAATCTTGTGTAATAGATGCAAATGCCATCGACCCAAAGCCACCAAACCTATGGAAGCTTGCCACTATCCGTTAAGTTGAGGACCCAATCAAGCCTTTACCACATCATTCATGTCTAACCTCACCCCATCAAAGTCTATTCCAAATCAAACCATTCAAAAAAAAAAAAAAACCTTGCGAACACAACACCCAACCGCAACCTAGCATACCTTAATTGTAATACATCCCCAATAGTCCACATTGAACCCATCAATCCTCAATCACTGCTGACACTAGTGCACTCCAAAAAAAAAAATAAATAAATAAAGAAAAATAAAAGAAAAATAAAAATCAAAAAGGGAAAATCAAAAGGACCCTAAATATGATCATATTTATTTCAGAAAGATTGTTAATTTCTTTAAATTTTCTGTTTTAAAATTAAATATTTATGGACGTTTTTTATTTGAAATTTATGCTGAATGTTTTGGATATGGTAAGTTTGTTTGAATTTGAATTGAGATTAAAGATTGGGTGAGGCTATATATAGCACATCTATTTACTGAAGAGAGCCCATATAAAATAGGGTGGGCTATATACAACACACCTTTTACTATGACTAGCTCTTTTTCTAAGTAGAACTCACCTATTTGTTATTTTTACTAAAGGCAGCACTATAAAAATTTAATTAATAACCCATTTACCCCTTTACTAAATACAACCCATTACATAACATAAATACTATAAGCAACCCACAATATATCAGCATTTATAAAATGACCATATTACCCCCAACCAAAACAAAACAAACAACAATCTTTTTCTTTCCCGCATACACGTCGTTTGTCTTTGTCAACCTCTCGCCGAAGAAGATGCATACGGCTTCGATCTTGGGCATTCTACTACATGATCTCGTGGAAAAAAGAAAGATGTGCATGAAGTGCAATGAAAAAGTGCAACTGTCCTTTCAAGTTAAAGAGCGTCATGTTAAGGACAGATGCTTGGGGTTTGGTCGTTTTGGAAGGCATGCATAACCACAAGATGGGAGATAATTTTGAAGGCCACTCATATGTTGGAAGATTGACCATGTCTGAGTGGGATTATATTCATGAATTGATGTCCGGGGGTGAAAGCGGTTGAAATTCTTCGGTTGTTGAAAAGAAAAGATCCCAATAATGCATTCTAATTTGAAGACCATTTACAATGCATTGTCAAACATAAAGAGAAAAGATATGGGGGGAAGAATGGTAATGCAACAACTCTTGAATCCATATTTCGAGAATGCATATTTCGAGAGACATAAATCTTCGGAGGACGGAAGTAAAGTCACAAGCATATTTTGGGCACATCCCGAATCCATCAAACTTGTTAAGTGTTTTCCTCATGTTCTTTTGATGGATTACACCTACAAGACGAACAGGTACAAGATGCCGCTACTATAGATTGTTGAATTAACCTCAACGGATATCACTTACTTTTTGGCATCTGCGTTGATGGAATTTGAGCGAGAGGACTATTATTGTTGGGCTTTGGAGCAACTATCATCTGCAATTGGTCAAAGTTATGCTCATTTGGTTGTTGTTACAGACCGTGAGCTTGCCTTAATTAATGCCGTCAAAAAAAAAATATTCTCAAATGCAAAGAATTTCATTGTAGGTGGCACATTTTAAGAAACATAGCACTAAACTGCAACAAGCTCTTTGAAAGGGGGGAAGATTGGTCATCCTTTATTGGTTCATGGTGAGATATAGTGGATGCAGATGATGAAGAAATGTATGTTTATCAGTTAAAAAGATTAGAGGAGACGTTCTTTGAATTTCTAAAAGCATTGGAGTACTTGAAGTCTTCTTGGTTGAACGACTTCAAAGAGACTTTTGTGGCAACGTGGACCAATTGCTACATGCACTTCGGTTATACAACAACCAATAGAGTGGAGAGCGCCCATGCGACGTTGAAGAGGTGCTTAGGGACGGTATATATAATATCCTAGAAGTTTTTAACATTGTACGTGGCAAGATGTTTATACAACATAATAAAATCAAGGCATCTTTAAAGTGAGCATGTTTAAGGTTCATCATAAGGTTCAAGGGATTCCACAGTGCAAATTGCTTGTTAGCCTTGTATCCCATAGGGCATTGGAGTTGATAATCGACGAATTGGAGTGTTCTGATGTTGTGGGAGTCGATAAAAAGGTTTGTCGTTGTGTACTCACTCGCACACACGGGCTTCCTTGTGCCCACCAGTTGGCAACATGGAAGATTGAGGGAAGGCCCATTCCCATTCATTCGATTCATCTATATTGGAGATCTTTTTTCTATACTCTAATGGTTGAGAATATCCCAAATGACACGATCGATTATCGACCACTAATTGATCTCTATTTACAGAAGTTTAATGAGTCAACTCTCCAAGGCCAACAAGACTTGTACGTAAAATTTAAAGAAATTGTGAGCCCGTCCGCTACTATTCTACGGGAGCCACAAGTGAAGAAATCTAATAGAGGTAGGACGAATGGTAGTAATCAGAAGAGGGTCCGTAAAGACGTATCGACCAAGTAGGATCCATCCTGGTTTGAGTACAAAGCGATTGAAGCTAAACAAAAGCTTATGAATGCCGCATTGTCCAACAAGAGGAAGAAACTACCAACTGTGAGAAGCCAACGTCCATTGTTTGTCGAGAGAGTGACGATACGAAGAAATATGGTAAACTTATTTCTAAAGCAATTTTTGATCACGTTGCTATCATGGTAGGTGTCAAGGCCATTGTTTTCGTGCCCAAAATAATGACAACATTTCGCCTAAAAGGTTGACACTGTGTATACAACAATTCTACCAACCAGATGCATAACCTTAATAAACACCGCAAAATAATGACAACATTTCACCACAAATTCAAATACCATTAATCGAACCACTGTGAACACTGTGATTTTCAGGTACTTTTTCAACAGGGATCCTCCACAAGACCGCAGAGGACCGTTTAAGATTCAAACGTGCAAAGACACCAAAAACCCTAAAAATATATTCATGCCGAAACCCTCAAAAAGCCCCAAAGCTAAGACTATTATAAATATATACAATGAAAATAAATAAAATCAAAATTCAATTCTTGGTGAAAATTTTCTTGGATTTCAATGAATGATCGAGATAAGATCAACAATTTGTAGGGTTTCAATTAATGATCAGGATAAGATCAACAATTGAACCCAACGTGATTGAACAACGAGAATAACTAACAAAAATTAAGAATTGATTTGCATTTAAAATAATTCAAAAATTATAGATATATTATATCCAAGATTAGGGATCTCAAAAATAACAAATAATTTTAATAGTTAAAATTTATTTAAAGAAAACAAAGTGGAAAGATTTACGAGATGTTCGCACTGGTTCGCCACTGTTCTTTATGCACGCACAATACGCAAATACAGCTCTCTCTCTCTCTCTCTCTCTCTCTCTCTCTCTCTGCATGCACAATACACACATGCAGCTCTCTTTCTCTCTGCGAGCACAATACGTACATGCAGCTCTCTTCGAATTGAGGCTGGGGCGATATTACAAGCAATGGTTAGAATTTTGAAATTTGCAACAGAGACTGAGTTTTCTTTCCTCTCGGACACGAATCTCTCTTAATAACAATTTAAATGAAACAATATAGTATTTTATTATTTTATTCAAACTACAGTCAGGGCATCCTCCAATGCCCCTCGCTTTTGCATAGCGTTTTGCATCAGGTCGATGGGCTGCCCTCAAGCCACGTGGAACTTATTTCATGTTTTTACTTACACATTTTAACACTATTTAGACATGCACCCATGCACAATTTGCAACCTTCATGTTAAGTGATGTGGGTTGATGACGTGGGTCTAATGCACCCTCAGTCCATTGATGAATTGAATAAAAAAATAATAAAGTAAGCAAACTCACCCTCTAAACTATTCGCTGTAGTTAACAGGGAGAGTAAAGTCTGAAAATTTTGAAGGGTATAAAATGAGCCCATTGGAGCACCATTTGAAGGTTGAAGGTTGAGTCTGACACGAAATTTGGTGTTAAAGTGCTGCACTGCAGATGCTCTAAGGGTATTAAGATCATTTTGTCATTTTGTCTACGTCAATGATAAGACTGTATTCTTGAATAAGGGATCGAACTGTTTATTAGGACAGTAACCTGTAACGAGCCCTATTTTTCATTTGTTCAGGTGGCTTGGGTTCTCTTTTCTTTTCTTTTCTTTTTTTCTTTTTATTTATTTATTTTATAGGAAAATGCTGATTGTCCCATTTCCATGTGGCACTTTCTTCTCCCATCTGATTAGTAAAATGATGTGGCATTTTCGACAACAAGAAAAGAAAAAGAAAAATACTAAGGGTCTGATTGGAACGTGGAAATGGAATTGAAATAGAAATAGAGAATTGTAATTTCAATTTCAATTTTGACAGAATTGGAATTTGAATTGCATTGTGATTTTGATGATTGGAAGACCTAAAGAATTTGGAATTTGAAATTATAATTTTTCTCCCAAAATTTCAATTCTAGGGTTTGAATGAATTAAAACTGGGTTCATAGATTACTAAGTACCACCATCTGCATAGCAAAACAACTCAAATCAAAGCCAATTTCTAAACAAACAAAAAGATTCATCTCACCAATGTATATATATGTATATAAACACACACTGGGTTGTGTGTTCTTAAGAATTTAGAATCATGATTATGATGTATGGATGGCTAAAATTAGAATTGAATGACATGGGGGAAAGTTAAAAAAAAAACAAAACAAAACAAAACAAAACAAAAAAAAAAAAAAAACAAATTACATTCCTGTGGTGATGATCGAGCATCCGCCACTTGCCGTCAATGATTGAACTTTGTGATAGTAGTAGACATTGAATCGTTTGCGTACATGGTTGGGTTAGACAACCCAAAAACCAAAAACACCTCAAGAACACACACACACACACAACTGCAATTTTGAGAGGGGGAGAAAGATGGAGACCTGTAGTTTTGAGAGAGGGAGAGAAAGATGGAGTGTAGGAAGGCCAAAACCCTAGATAGAGGAGGCAGACAAAGAGCAGTGGAGAGAGAGACAGAGACAGAGACAGGGGAGACATACATGCCTTCAAATGGATGTTGGGTTTTCAAATGATGGAAGCTTCCTTCTTATGTGGTTTTCCCAACATAAAGAACAGTGGATATATGGGCTCGGTGTTTGTATCGGGATGGGAAGATGCTTAATTCCTTTGTCTTGTAATTGCAAATCAGATCTCTCCCCCAAAAGAATTGGCGAACTCAAAATAGAGGACGTTTAATTCCTACGGAATTGTGATGCGAATTTATAAATTTGATTCAGGTGGGCCTCCAAACGACAGAATTAGAATTAGCAAACCCAATTCCAAATCCATGCCCCAATTCTGGCCCCATTTCCTGTGTTTCCAATCAGGCCCTAAGGGCCTGTTGTTTTTATTGTGTTGGATATTTTCATTATGCTGTGGTGTTTTCCTTATGCACGTAGTGTTTTGATTTAGGGTTGTGGGACCAATTGTTAAATAGGAGAATTGAAAAGGAAAGAATGACGACAAATGTCATCATGGTAGGCTTGAGTTAAAATTATAATTTATAGGGGCTATAATAATAATAAAAAATTGGGAAAATGATCAATAGGAACCTATGCAGGATATTATTGATCAAGTAGTCCAATGAATATGATTCTAAACCAATTGCCCCCTACAGGTCAAATTTAAAGTTAACTTGTTGATGTTATTTGTCTATTATATCCCCTTCCTTATTTTTAGCAAGTTGTTTATTATACCATATTGATTGATGTTATTTATTTGAATTATATGCTGAATATTGTTTGGATATGGTAAGTTATTTTTGAATTTGAATTTTGATTAAAGATTATTTTCTGTTTGCCTCATCATTAGCCGGAGTATACATGGTTCGAAATCCATGTATACATGAACCATGTATACATGGTTCGAAAGCCTTTCTATGCTTTGTTCATTAAATTTTTTTATTTTTATTTTTTTATTTTTTTTATAAAGCTAATACATCATGTATACATAGTTAGCTATGTGTTTTGCAATCACATGATTTTGGAATAAAAATTGTAATTGCCAGGGGAAATAAGCCCATACATGACTCTTTTGTGTTGTTTGGCTTGATTGGGTTGGAGTGGGGTCTTGTGTGGTTTGGGTTTTTGGAATAATCTTTGTTGGGACTGTTATGTGTACATGACTCTTTTTATTTATTTTTTTGGTTGCCTTCTACGGATTAGTAGTGGAGCATGGGTGGTGTGTGATTTTTCAAAGAGTCATGTATACATGTTTCTTTATTGTGTTTTTATTTATTTAAAAAAAAAAAAAAAGATAGGCTTTGGCTTTGATTCATGGGGTTTTTGTATAAATGAGATAGTCAGTTAAAACAACTAAAGAACCAAATACAAACAAATATACATCCATTGTTGTTTGGCCAAAAAAAAAAAAATTTATGCCAATAGATGAATAATTTTATTCAAAAGATACCAAACTCGATAAGGGAGCATACACTAGGTCCTCCTCCAACGCTGGCATCAACTAATTTGAAGGAACATCTTTCCATGACAAAGATTATATAAAAACTAAAGTAAATGTTAACAAAACATCAGCTACTCCATTGACAGACCTACAAACTGCTCTTAACTCCACTTGTATCATTTTCATTTTTCCCAAAACACATTAATCAACCACCACACTAGCATCTCCCTCCACTACAATGTGTTGAAAGCCCAACTCAATTCCAAATGCCAAACTTGCACGAATTGCTCAAGCCACCACTACCAGTGCGTTGTCCTTATTCTACACACACAAAAAAAAAAAAAAAAAAAAAACAAAGTCATGACTTTGCCCAACCAAAATCCAAAGCCAAATCTCATTTCAAATCAAACAACAAATTAACAAAAACAAAACTCTGAGAGTCATATATATATACAAAAAAACTTGAATATACATGAATCTGACCTATGCTAAGATCTCATATACAATGTCATCATCCAAGTATGCATGGATTGTGCCCAAGCCTCCACTAGGACTACGCTATCCATATTCTGCAACAACCCAATACATAACACTTCCAACAACCAAGTATACATATGTATACTTGATTTATATATATACGAATTTAGATACTACCTCACCATGTATACATGTGTATTACCAAATCTACTATTGATATCTCTTTAATAGCCTAGAAACAACCTCAACCTTAAGGATATATCACTCCTTAGATTAAAATATGGCCAATTACTTATAATAAAACCTCCTTTTATGCCTTTAAACTTGTGAAAAATGAAAGTTACTCCAGCACATTATCAACACATAGATAGGTGCATATTAACACTGAAAGTTGCAATGCAATCCAATATTTCACTTAGAAGAAATTTGACTACACGAAGAACTTTTCACTATCCCAAATCATCAAACAGCTACCAATATGGCAGCCTACAACTTAAAACAGTAACTCTATTGTATGATTGAGTAGACAGTAATCTACATTGAGCAGAATTTCATTATTTTATTATTATAAATTCTCCAATCTGCGATAAGTTACAATAATTTAGTCAGTAATGCTATATATCCCAAAAACAATTGTCCCAAAAGGACATCCTTAATGAATCCTGACCTTTCATTTATTATGGAGAGAGAATTCACTAAAAAATAGAAGGGTTAGATCATCCGCCACATCATTTGGAAGACACTTTTAGGACAAATTTTTTGGTATTTAAAGCATTTTCCTAATTTAGAAGTTCAACTTCACTTAAGATAGTGCTAAAGTGGTAAAGAAACAAAGGAAATTTCCAATAAGTCTATACTTTGATCACATGGATAACGAGTTACACTACCTATGCATTAATTCACTTTAAGATATGTATGCTGAAATATTTCACTTCCACAAGATACAAGTAAGCTTCTCATTATTTACAAAAAGATAGATCAACATATCTTTCCCAAAACATATTTCATTTCACAAGAACAGCTCATATTCCACACAAGGCTTGATGAAACCAGCATGAACAATTTAGTTTGAGGTCAGCTTGGTTCTTAGTTTGGGAGATTGAAAATTGCTCCCTTGTTTTTGGATAAAAGAAATATTTTAGCTAATGTTAGTGACATACACTATCAATCGAATAGGGACTTGTTTTGCACTCAATTCATAAAGAATGACATTATTATCTTATTATTTTAAATATATTCATACATACAAATATGTACATATTTACATAACAGCGTAATAAATGGCTTCATGGGTTGGGTTTGGAGCAAATTTCTCGAGACATCAACCCAGAAACTAAATCAACCCTAAATCAGTCCTCATTTTATACATACAAGACCAGACCTGAGTGTATAAAGATCCAAACTAAACCAAACTAATAACCTAGGGACAATCAATTTTATGATGTGTTGCCCCCTATTTTTCACACTAAGTATACAAATGAAAAACAACATTCTTCAAACACACTACACCTAATAGCATGAAATTCACCATGTATACATGTATACATGAAATTTAGATTCTACCTCACCATGTATACATGAAAACAAATTTAAACCACACCTAGCCATAAGCCAAATAGCTTCTATTCAAAGATAGAAAAAACACAATTTCATAAGCCTAAAATCAAGTATACATGAGTTGTGTAAACACATATTAAGTAGATTATTAATTTATTACAGTCAAGCATACATGTATACAAATTTTAAATATGTATTTATGTAATTTAAAAGAGTTTAGTAGATCAATTCTTTTCATGATGTTGGATCCAGAAAAAAAAAAAAAAAAAAAGAAAGTTAGAAAAGTGAATCCATCAATAAAGATCCACTTAACATGTGTATACATGTAAACATATATGTATACACAACCCAATATATCGGACATGTAATACCCATATAATCAGACATGATTATCCCACTAATCGGACATGTAAACCCAGAAAATCGGACACGTATACACATTTTAAATGGGTTGAACATGTTATCTAAAATGTATAAACATTTTTGAACGCATTATTAAAGATAAACTATTATTTTTCTATATTCAATTTTTTTTTTTTTTTTTTGTTATAAAATAAACAAAAATCTCAGGGAAACCCAAAAACACATGAAAAAAAAACTCAAGATTTTCTATAACAATCAAAACTTTCTTGACCTAGATAAATAAAGATCACATCTTTCACAATGTCGGTTCCAGAAAACGAATAAAAACAGGTTACATATGTAAAAACAACGATAAAAATCTTTATAACAAATGTATACATGTAAAGAACAAGTATACACATCCCGATTGGAAAAAAAAAAAAAAAAAAAGGAACAAATACCTATTTTGAAACAAAGGAATCAAATATTCAAATATTATGGAAAACAATCCAAAATAAATGGAAAAAACCCCAAATATGTACTAGTTTTATTTGTCTCCATCTTCTTTCCCTTCAAAACGACGTGTGTTGGTCTACTCAATGCCGTTTTCCTCTTCGTCGTCATGCTGGAGTAATCTCGCCGTTGATCTCTGGTTTGAAGTGCTATGGAGATGCCGGCTGTAAGTGAGTATTGGGTAGGCTGATTTTTAGGAACGTGTTTTGATAGTGGTCTATCTCATTAGATATCAGTTTCCTATATTCGCGGCTTCGAAATGGGAAACTAAAATCAGGTCATTGCGCGCCAATCTTAATGATTCATACATGTTAAGGGCATTTTTGTCCAATAAAATGAAATATAACCGATTTTATTAGCTGTTATATTGTGAAGGGCGTCTTGGTAAAGGCCTATGATATCAAGGTCCTTTTAGTATAAATCCATAAAAAACATCATTAGTTGGTGAGTGTCATTAGTACTTTTCGTAGTGGTAATAAAATCATCCTAAAGTTTTGGAATGGAAATGGAACGAAATATTTTTGACACAACAGATTTAGGACAGGCACTATCCATCTCAAATTCGGCCCATTGCCATCCTTATGAACACATCTGGCACTAATAGTTCCAACGAGGCTTGAAAATGTGAAACCAACCACAAGTATGCTACTTGTCACCACCAATGGGGCATGGTTTACAAAAGAACTAACTCCCAACCACAAATCAAAGAAGGGATGTTTTGGTAAAATAAATAAATAGATAACTAAAACAGAAGGAATGTTTGTACTTGTACTAGAGAGAGATGGAGAGGAATGCTAAGGTCTTAGTTTAGGTGCACTTGATAGTTGATACAAGTATATTTTAAAAAAATTCATCATTGGATTTGATACATCTTTTATGTATGTCATATCTGTCAAAAATCACAATAATTCAACAGTCTGTTTTTAAAAATGTCAATATAAAAAACTGTTCTTTTTTGTTCTTCAAAATATCACTATTTTTTCACTGTCTGTTTTTTTTCTTAAACAGACCATTAGATCATTTGAATATACTGTGCAAATGATTATTACATCTGGTTGACCTGATCTTAGCAAAGGATTAGTTGTTAATTAATTAGCAAGGGAGGGGACACCGCAACGTGGAAATTGTGGGGTGCATGGAAATGCAAGTCTACTACAAACTCGCCAAAGACAATAATCAAATTCATGACCTTTTAGATGAAAGTCATAGACCTTGGCCAACTATGCTAATCATTGGTCAACTTTAACATTCCTATAGAAATGGAATTTTCAAATATAATTTGGATAGAAATATAAATTTGAGATAGATCCGGCAATTGAATTTTGGAACAAGAATAAAACCGAATATTCTCCAACAGTATGGATGGTGAGATTTAAAAATGTGAAACCAACCACCCGCATGCCACTTCCCACCACCGTGGGGCCAAATCTATAAATGAACTCTCAACCGCAAATCAAAGAAGGAAAGAAAGGATGCTGTACTCACACCAGACGCAGAAACTCCCACTTTTGGGAAAGGACAACTCTTACAATTAAATAAGAAATGAATAAACAATTCAGCTTTTACCAAATAAATAAATAAATAACTAAGAATAATTTAGTGTCACATGTTTTCATCCAAAATGTAATTAAGTGTATTTACTATAAAAAAAAATACAATCAAGTTTACAAACTTTCACTCGTTTGCAATCGTTTGCAATTAAGTTAGCATGTCCCAACTACTGATCTGTCTTCAGTCATTTTTATATCTAAAAATTATAAAATCAAGCTCTACAGCATATCTAAAATCTACTAATTTTAAAACACTAGTGATTTACTATGAATTTTTATTTCGAAACTTTAAATAAATTACAATAAATAAATGGGTAAGCAAAAAATTATGAAAATGCACCAAAAATTCCCATGCATCATGTAAATTCTTAGAAAAATATAAGCATGCTTCATTTTTAACAAATAGCATAGCAAATAAAAGGTTCAAGCTTGAACCGCTAATGATGGCTGAGCAAAGTACCTTGAACGTTTCATTTGGTATGCTATTTGTTTAAACTAAAGTTTGATTCTATTTTTCTAAAAATCTACATGATGCATGGAAATTTTTTATGCATTTTCATGATTTTTAGCTTACACATTTATTTATTGTGATTTATTTAAAGTTTTAAAATAAAAATTCACGATAAATCCCAAAGTGCTTTAACCAAATGGGGCTAGCCCAGTTGGCCAAGGCCGTGCTCCTCATTTAAGAGGTCATGGATTCAAACATCGCCAAAGACGAGGCTTGTGTCAAGGTCGGATGTGGTGGGCTTGTATTCCCACAACGCCCCACAATTCCAGCATTGCGGTGTCTCCTCTCTCTACTAATTGACTAACAACTAATCGCTGATACTAAAGAAAAAAAAATTCCTAAGTACTTTTAAATTAATGGGTTTCGGATATATTATAGACCTTGATTTTATGGACTTTTAGAGATAAAAATCACTAAAAACATATTAATAGTTTAAGAGAAAACTAGGAGGAAAGTTTGGAATAAAATTGGACAAAAAATAATAATTTAGCACTCAATTCCGTTAGTTTTTTAATAGCAATTAAGACGGATGGACCTAATTACAAACGGGCGAGTGTTGACTACAAATTTTTAAAGTAAGTGGGGATATAACCCAAAACCCCCTGGTGTAGTGGTAGTAGACCCAAAACCCCTTCCCAAAAAGTCAAAATTTTATATTTACCTATTTAATATGATCTGACATATATACCCTCAATTAATTACTAGAAATACAAATTTTTTACCTTTTTCAATTTGGGACGAATATGGTTAGAATAAACTCCAGCCGAATTTCTAGGCGACAGAGAAGGGATCATATCCCTATTACGAGAATTCTGCAGAAGCACATTTCTACAGCTTCAAGAAGTGGTCTCCGACCTCGACAGAGAGTGGAAAAGTTAGTGAGAAATCCTCGGGGCGGGAAAAAAATGCAGTCGACGATAAATCTCCTAAAATAAATGTGTCAAAATGGACGGTTTTATTTACTTCGCTGCTTTGCAACCCCACCAAATCTCAGTTTTCAACTTAATCACGAGCAGTGGAGCAGCAGTAGACTATTGTTGTTTGGGACCCAAATGCATAAATGCTACTGACTTGTTCTACGTGCTTACCGTGCAGATACTAATCCTCTATAATCCCGAAATAGCACCTAAGATGTTCGATGAAATGCCTCAGTGAAAAAAGCACATTGCAACATGCCAAATAAGTAAAATTACTTTTCTTTCTAGATTATATTTATAGATAAATTTACTTATTTATTTAAATATATATAAATAGGTAAATTTAATTATTTACAAATAAGTTTACTTATTTCTAGTTAATATATATAGGTAAATTTACTTATTTCAAAATACGTTTATTTATTTTTAGTTTATATATATAGGTAAATTTACTTGTTTGTTTAAAGACATATAAATAGGTAAATTTACTTATTTCCAAATAAGTTTACTTATTTCTAGTTAATAAATATAGGTAAATTTACTTACTTCCAAATACGTTTATTTATTTCTAGTTTATATAAATAGGTAAATTTACTTATTTGTTTGAAGACATATAAATTCATGTTTGCAACGTGTGGGTCTGCTATAAAAAATTCAAAAAATGAGAATGTAAATGAGAACTAAAACATATTTCACAAAAAAGTATATAAAAAAAAAAAGATGAGAAATAGTTGGAAATCATACCTTGTGAAAGAGAAAAGTGAAATAAAATTACTATTTTATTCTTTCTAGATTATATTTACAGGTAAATTTACTTATTTATTTAAATACATATAAATAGGTAAATTTAATTATTTCAAAATAAGTTTACCTATTTCGAGTTAATATATATAGGTAAATTTACTTATTTTCAAATACATTTATTATTTTTAGTTTATATATAGGTAAATTTACTTATTTGTTTAAAGACATATAAATAGGTAAATTTACTTATTTCCAAATAAGTTTACTTATTTCTGGTTAATAAATATAGGTAAATTTACTTACTTCCAAATACGTTTATTTATTTCTAGTTTATATAAATAGGTAAATTTACTTATTTGTTTGAAGACATATAAATTCATGTTTGCAACGTGTGGGTCTGCTATCAAAAAGTCAAAAAATGAGAATGTAAATGAGAACTAAAACATATTTCACAAAAAAGTATAAAAAAAAAAGATAGAAATAGTTGGAAATCATTACTTGTGAAAAAGAAAAGTGAAATAAAATTAATATTCTATTCTTTCTAGATTATATTTATAGGTAAATTTACTTATTTATTTAAATACATATAAATAGGTAAATTTAATTATTTCAAAAATAAGTTTACTTATTTCGAGTTAATATATATAGGTAAATTTACTTATTTTCAAATACATTTATTATTTTTAGTTTATATATAGGTAAATTTACTTATTTGTTTAAAGACATATAAATGGGTAAATTTACTTATTTCCAAATAAGTTTACTTATTTCTAGTTAATAAATATAGGTAAATTTACTTACTTCCAAATACGTTTATTTATTTCTAGTTTATATAAATAGGTAAATTTACTTATTTGTTTAAAGAAATAAATGGATATATCACAATTAAAAAACAAAATTTGAATTGAATTAAATCTCAAAAACTTACCATAATGTCAGAAAAACAGTTACACTATTTAAAAGGTAATAAAACTCTCCATAAAAACAATAAAAGGGTAAATCTGTCATTAAATAATTAAAGTTGACTTTAGGAAATCCTGGAGGGGGTTATGGGTAAACATTACAATGTTCTGGGCCTACTGGTATGAAATTGAATATCTAAGGGGGTTTGGATAATTTTCCTCACATTTTGAATCAAAGCATGTGCTACTAAACATATTTCAACCCATAAATAAATAAACAGTAAAGCAAAGACAAACAGGAAGTCCAAACAACAATGCAAACCTGTTAGTAGACAAGATCAAGCAACCCCAGCCTCCCAGCCATGACTCATGACTCCCACCTTCATCTTCCTTCCTAAAACACAATACCAGCGTTACATTTTGTATTTGTGATAAGACTCATGGCCACCAAGCTTGTCCAACCACCAATCCCAACATCCCACGTGGTTCCTCCAATATACAGAATCACACAGATGACAAGATCTCACAGAGCAGTCCCAGCCACACATCCATGGACCAAGAACACAAGATTTGGAAAGTGCCCATCTGGGTTTAGACCCATTTACACCATCAAAGTTGCAGAACAAAGCTCTAATGTAATTGGTGATGACAAGGAGATAGAAGAACAAAATGAAGAACCATCAGTTTATAGGACAGTTGCCCAGATCAAAACAGACCTCTATCAGGCAGTACAAGGTGCACCCACCTAAATTTTCATCTCTCTCTCTCTCTCTCTCTCTCTCTCTCTCTCT
>JAESVK010000479.1:1734821-1813002 GCA_017140935.1 Hamamelis virginiana | reverse complement strand
ATATATATATATATATATATATATATATATATATATATATATATACACACATAAGCTTTGACATTACTGTGAGAATTTTTTTTCTTTTTTGGGTGAATATTTTGATACAAATTAAGATTGAAACGGTTTGTGTTTAAACATATTCCCAGGTATAAACAGAGGGATTTTTGGAGTTCCATCTGCAAAGAAATCTGAGATTGAGGATCTGGTAAAGCTGCTGGAGTCTCAGAATCCAACTCCAGATCCTACTACAAATCTGGATAAGGTAAAAGTAAAACCAGTTCCCATTGTGCGCTCATCTGATTTTAGAAAGTGAATTCACTGCTATTTGAAATTGTTTCTATTAATGGAAGTTGGGTGGATGCTGGAAGCTTGTTTATAGTACAATTACAATCTTGGGTTCAAAGAGAACTAAGCTAGGATTGAGAGACTTCATCACTTTGGGGGACTTTTTCCAGACCATTGATGTTGCTGAGGTATATCTCTTCTCATCCCATTGGCTCACCAGCAAATTTATGCTCTTATAACCCTTTTTGCCCTTTTTTTTCTCAATTTTTCCTTCTGTAACCAATATTTTATCATTTTCCTTACTAAAGGGGCAAGATTATACTCAGCCCTTAGACCAAAAAATATATATATTAGAGAAAAATAGGAAACTCAGTGAGTGAACATTTACTCCCTGTTTGGATCACGGAGCGAGCAAGGGAAATGAAAGTTAAATTGTGAAACAGATTCTTTTTTCGGATTAAACTTTCCTTTCCTTTCTACTTTTCCAAGAATCAAACAGACAATAATTCAACTAGTAAAAACGATTGAGTAGATTTTTGAATAAATCTAAACTGTTGGAGCCACTAAAGACAATTTCTTATAATGATTCTAATGAGAATGGCAAGAAAGAAGTCATGATGCCTATTTGGATGTCACATTGAAATGAAGAGATTCCATTTCCTTCTGCACATCACATGAAAGGCACAAAATGGGTCATTACATGAAATTATTGTTTTGTGGATGGGCAAGGGCGCAAGGGGGGTGAAGATTTGGGTCGAGCACATGAGAGTTAGAACTCAAGTCTATGCAAACCTTCCCATATAATTTACTAAGCTAGCTGGACATCTTGCAAAAGATTGTGTACAGTGGGGAACTAGGATTTTATGTGGAAGGGGGCCAAAACTAGCTTTAATGTAGAAGCAAAAAAATATTAATGTGAAAATGGTAAAAAATAGCCATTTTATAATGTGTAAAATTATAATTTTACAAAATATTAGTGTCCAAATTGCAATATCATAAAAATTCATAGAAATTTATTAACTACATTAGCATTCAATTCAAGGATTCCACCGATATATTAAATATTTCTTAATCCAAATTCATTATATTTTGTACGAGTTTGTTAAAGTTTATGGTCCAGAGTTTGAAATAACCTATTTTAAGATCGTTTTTTATCTGAAAATTCAATTGGGTATAATTCTCTCATTTTAAATTCTTTTTGGATGATTCAAATTTTTGGTAAACCCCATTCTCAAAATTTTAATTCTAATTTTTCCTTCAATCTTGTATTTAAATCAAGAGGTGCCGATCTTTAGAATATTTGTATAATATATACAATGTACAATATAATATACATAATATATAAAAAGAATTTTAAAAGTTAGGGGCCCCCCTTCCCCTTGCCTTCCTCTTGGTTCCTCCCCGCGGCGATTGTGGAGGCATGTCAATTACCTTATATGAAACATAATGGAATGATTCCAACATACAAATGCACATTTTCTAGTGAGTTAAGATCTTTATGTAGGATTGAAAATCATTTATCATTCGAGATTAAGGACTACATTTAGCTGTTTGGATTTTGAAAAAAAGGAAGAAAAATGTTGAAAATTACATTGAGATGGATTCCTCTTTAAAACATTTCGAATATTTCTCCTTCCTTTCCCTAGCTCGTTTTGAAATTCAAAACCAGGAAATATTTGATACAGTTGTTTCTTTCAATACGTCAAGAGTTTTTGGTAATTTTTGTTTCTTTCACCAAGTTTGAATATATGTTGATATGAAAATGAAGGGTAAAGCAGTTAATGTGATCAAGTTCAATGCGAGGGGATTGAATCTGTTGAATGGGCAGCTGACAATTGAGGCCTCCTTCAAGATTGCATCCAAATCAGTTAAAGCTCCACTACCTTTTCCTCTGTACCTTCTCCATCTTTTCCTTAAACAAAAATCTATGAAAGTAAATTCAACTTGCAAATTTTCTTTAATTACTGGTTTCTTTTTCTTCCTATTCTATGCAGAGGGTCAACATCAATTATGACAACTCAACTGTCACTCCTGACCAGGTACACTAAAGGAGAACTATCTCTTCACTTGTCTTTTTAGAGTTATATCGAAATTACCTCTTTCCTATCAAAATTTCCATACTAAGAAGTGAAGAAGAGAGAAGGTAGGGGTCAGCTTTAGCAAAAAATTTGCACATTTAGGAAGAGAGCTTCACATATGAAAAATTTCACACTTCTCTTCTGAAGCCCTCTTCTAAAATATAGTTTAAGCAGACAAATGGGGCCAAAATAAAATTCAGGAAGACCATCGCTGCGCACTGATAACTGGAATCTAACTTTTTGTTGCTTGTTTCGAAAATCATCAGTTGATGAATATGTTCAGGAAAAGCTACGATCTTCTTCTTGGCATCTTCAATCCAGAGGGTTGGCTCGAGATCTCGTATCCTTTCTCATTTCTTTAATAGTTTACTGATCAATTCATCTGGTATTCTGATATTTGAATGGCCAGGAAAGTACGTGCTGTTCCTTGATTTAACATCATAGATATGTAGATGATTCCATGAGAATAGGGAGGGATGATAAAGGCAACATCTTCTTATTAGAGAGAGCAGAACAGAAGATACCATAAGTCTCTATTTGTCATCATGAAATTCTTGGTTAAAAGTTGCACTTTCAGAGAGCATAGCCCTAAAAGCAACAATTATTTCATCAATAATATTTTTCAAAGCTACATCTATTTTCCCTCCTACTGATTTTTTTTTTTCCTCCCATTGATTTTATAAACTGAAAGTTGTAAGCAACATGCAAATATGAAGCAACTGAGGAATGCTTCTCTTGGTTTGATTCCAGGAAATAAACATAAGATACATTTGGACACTAATCAAATTATAACTGAAATGATTGCCTATTTAGGGCACATGTTCAATGGATTTTGCTATTTTTGTATCAGCAACATTTCGAGTCACACTACTTAAGGACTGTCTCATCTTCCCAATAAACACATAATGGGTACTTTAATACTGAGTACATGCATAGTTCCCTATTTGCAACTGGTGGTGGCATGTGAAGTTCTCCTTCAATAATAAGTTCTCATGTATGATTCACTTTATCAACAACTAAACCTGAGCAGTGCCTTTGGTTTGTAGATTTGCCAGGCTATCTTGAACTTGTGTTGAAATCCTCCTCAAATACCTGCTGCTTTCTTAACTTTTAACTCGGAAAATCTTGATTTGTGGAGACATACAGGAAGGTGTCCAGCAGGTGCTGTGGAAAAATTACTAGTCAGATAACCTTCCCAATTTCACCAAAAAATAAATAAATAATTATAAAAAAAGTAAACCCTCCCAAAGGTAGTATGAAAAGGACATTTGCTGAAGATAAAAAACATGCAAATTTTCTCGATTGAATCGTCGCCACTGGTTGAAGCCACTTTCGTGTGTGTAAGTGTATGCCCCTTTGCAGTATTCCAGATTGAGCATAATAAGAAATTTGATCCAGGCAAAAAGAGTTATACAATATATGAAGCAACCTTAACATTCCAAGAATAACTCTCAATTCAGAGCTACTTCTTTGAATGACAGAGCATCGTCGATAAAGCATCCTACTGCAAATTGCATATTCCATGGACGTAAATGATATAGACAATATAACAATTACATGACAATCTAGACAACTAACCATGAGCATGTTAGTGGACTTGACTACAATTACAATTACAAAGAACACTTGTAGACATTTGTAATCCAAAGGGCCATGCCGTTTGAGTTCATCTAGCTCATATCCCATCTGCCTAAATGATCTTGGCCATGTCATTTGAGCTCTCTCTCTCTCTCTCTCTCTCTCTACACTTGACTTGAGCTTTGCAATTCACATTCAAAACCAACAAGCTACAATAGGGTTGGTACTTCTATAGATATCTCATCCCAAGGATCAAGTGAAACTAATCTATTTCCGCACAGCACTAAAGTGACAATTGAAAAACTCCATCAGAAAACATATACTTGATAACGAGAGAAGATAGTCCAAGCCGAACATTTAGCACCAATAAGTCACCTTTAAGACGAAGGAATTCCACAATTTGATGTGATAAAAATTATCCAAATCCGATTGGATCCAATAATGCAACAGAATGCAATATGTATGTTCCAAACTCAAATTCAATTGTCATTGGGTATCTTATCCTGTAAAAGCATAAAGCACTACAGTTTAATTGTGCACAAATGCTAAGGAAAGGATTGAATTTACACTTATTTTGTCCCCTATTAGCTATTGAAGATTTTCTTGTATGAATCGTTTGCAACATAAAACCCATGTATTAAAAATATATTGTTATTTTAATCTAGTTGGATCAGATTACAATCAGATCTAAACAAGGAGTACCTGAATATATTGGATTAGTTATTGAATCTCAAGGATACAGCCATACAGGTCACTATCCAGTTGTCAGATCAGAAACATCAAATTGAATCTGGCTCCAGATCCAATCCATTGACAGGCCAACAAATACAATCTAGTTGGTCAGTATAAAAATACCAGATTGAAAGCAACAAAGATTAAATGATGTGAACTCTCTAAAAGACAACAATAATATCAATGACTGCTTCTAACAATCAAAAATCTGTATAACCAAATAGTTAATCCTTCGATTTTTATGCATTTATTTTGTTGAGTTATCATAATACACTGTACCAACTATCCATAATGCCAACCTTGCACTAACCAGAGACCAGAGAAGGACATGCTGCTCCTGAAAAATCAAATCTTACGATCGTACCATCATATTTAGGTTCACGGGCAGACACAGCTAGTTCCAAAACCAAATACAAACCAAGCAGAGACAAATAACCACCACTAACATGCTATTCCTACCTATGTTTCCCAGGCTATTAGTATCCCCATTTCCACTTGTAACATTATTGACAAAGCCAGTAGGGACTTTCTGTGGGAAACAACAGTGGAAAAAAAGAAATTACACCTTGTTGCTTGGGATACGATCACCAAAGATAAATCTGTGGGGAGTATGGGCATTAGAGCTACTGCTGTTGCTAATAAAGCATCCCTAGATAAGCTTAACTGGCGCCTTGCTACTGAATCTGGCCCTTGGGTTGAAACCATAAAGAAAAAATACAAAAGGTATAAAGTGGGAGCTAAACTTAGATCTAGGAAAGCCTCTGTCATTTGGGATGGGATCAAAAAGGGTAGGGACACCTTCCTTAAGGGGCCTTCCTGGATTTTAAAGAATGGTGCTAAAGTTAATTTCTGGTTTGACTCTTGGTGAAACCTGGGTAGACTTAGATCACTCATTAGTGGCCCCTTGAACATTAATGAAGAGAAACTCACTGTGAGTCAAGTGCTTGATACCAATGGCACTTGGAAGTTTCATCTCCTTTCCTTTGACATCCCTTCCATGACCTGCCAGTCTATAGTTGCTACTCCAACTTAGTTGCTCAGCTCAGGTGGGGATAGAATTAAATGGAATCATTCCCCTAATGGCAAATTTTGTTCAAAAAATGCTTATCGAATTGCTGCAAATTATAATTATGATCCTATGCTAACCAGTAACTGGAAGAAACTCTGGAAAATTACTTCTCTTCCAAGGATTAAGTCCTTTGCTTGGCTAGTTATGCATAATAAACTTCCCTGCAAAAGTTTACTCCTTAAAAGAAAAGTAGTTGACAATGAAATTTGTCCTCTTTGTTTTAATGGCACTGAAGATCCTGAACATATTTTAAAACTTTGTGATTTTGCTAAAGACTTTTGGAAATGTTTTAGCATTGATGCTTCCACCAGAAGTTTTAACTCCTTTCATGAATGGTTTGAGCATTTTATTTCTGCTACTGACTGTGATTTGGACCCTCATGTCCCCACGGGATGCATCTTTAGTATGGCTTGTTGGCTCCTCTAGGGCAACAGAAATTCCTTTGTTTTCAACCAAACTTTGACTCAACCTTTTGCTCTTCATTCTCAAACCCTTGCCCATTCTAGAGAGTTTTGGTTCTGCGCTAGTGCCATGAAATCACCTCGCATAGCTAAAACAATTGGGGTAAAATGGGAACCTCCTGAAATGCCCTTTGTCAAGCTTAATACCGATGGTTTCTCTAGAAACCTTGGTCGCACCTGTAGTATTTTTGTTGAGCTCTAGGCACTTAGGGATGGCTTGCAAATTGCTCATCGAGCACAATTTTCCTTTTCTTTCTATTGATATTGAAGCTACTGAAGTTGTTACTATCGTTACTAAGGGTGTTGATGTTCATCACCCAGCTTTTTGATGAAGACGTTTCAGAAATGCCTCTGCCGCCATGTCTACAAAGAAGCGAACACTTGTGCTGATTGGCTCGCTAAGCATGGAGCTAGCTTCAAAGACAATATTTTTGTTTTTACTTCCCCCCACCCCCTGTTTGCCTACTCTTGTATTTGGAGTTTTGGACAGTTTGGGGACTGAATATTCCCGTTGTATTGTGGACTGTTAATTTATCTATCTATGCTCTTTCATAAAAAAAAATAAAACATGCCAATGATTTGAAGAAATAAACAGTCACACTCCCCTCTCACCCCTATTACTAACATCATGAGTTACTCAGTATAAAGTACAAATTAGAAGGTGCCAAAGCCATCATCCCGTGGTGGTAGAGGCATCTTAAGGGTACGGTGAGGTTTGGGGTTCAATTCTAGCAATTGACCAGAAAAACTTCAAAGCAGAACACTAAAGAAAACTGTTCATAAAATAATAAATAAATAAATAACCTAAGAAATTTAATGCATGAAAACTAGACATTTATTGTGACAAGATCCTGAAAGGTACCAGACATCAAGTATTCATTACCCACATGACCTGAACAAAATTTGAAGTCTAAAGAACTACCATTATCAAACCCTCAAAAAATGAGAGCTAGCATGGAAAAATTTCGCCCAGTACATAACACTTGAGCTTCACAAGAGTGAAGCAAACAAACATTGAGAAAAAGATAAAAGATTAAAAAAGGAAGAGAGGAGGGAGGGGAGATGATGATCTAGTAATTGACGTCTTCCATGTTTAAATTAGCCAACTACTCATGAAGGTTCTAAAAAAACAGATTACATATGATTATATGAGGGATTGAATATAATTGGAAGAGAAAAAAAGAAGCACAAATAGTTCTGAGTTCTGACATCACAACTGAAATATGACCTTTCGTAAGGAAATACACACACACACACACACACACACACACACACACTGAGTCCTTTTCTTATGAGGACCATAAGCTTATGCGAGGACCTAGCTTTTTAGTCGATGTAAGATGGGAAGTTTGGAAAACCGACAGTTGGATTAGATATTCTTCCAATATATGTCATGCATGCAAAAATCACACAATGATCTAACGGTCGGTTTCTAAAATACAGACTGTGAAAAACTATGACTATGACAACAAGTTACTATCATAGTTTTTCACAGTCTGTATTTTAGAAACCGACCGTCAGATCACTATGATTTTTGACATGCAAGTCATGCATAGAAAGAATATTCAATCCAATAGCCAGTTTTTCAAAATATCCATCCTACATTGTCTAAAAAACCAAGTCCTCGCATAAGGAAGTCCTCATAAGAACATTACTATATGAGAAGTGATCTAGTAAGCATATGCGCACTTTAACTAAAGTCAGCAAATAACACAAGCCCTTGGATTCCCATTTACTTAATGGAAGATTCATGTCAAGATTCCAATCCAAGGGTTTGTATTCTTTGCTTACTTTAGCTTAAAGTGCGCATATGCCCACTAGAACATTGTTCTTACTATATACATATATACATCAGAAGATAAAATTTGACTGTTTTTATAACAAAATGTTAGGACATAAAAATTGACTAAACGGAATTGTCTATATCTTACAACCATAGATGACAAGAAATTCAGAGAGAGAGAGAGAAAGAGGTCCCTTTCATGTAACTTAGCAATCAAATTCTGTACAAAGAAATGTTTTGACACCAAACTGGTGCTTTCTATTATTCAATTTGCATGCTTCTTTCATTTAAAGCTATTCACGCATCAAATCACTCCAATATATCAGTCCAACAATATTAAACTGATAAAAGAGCATTGGCAAGGATTTTCTGTCTATTCATATACAAAACAAAAAACAAAAACCAAAAACCAAAAAAAAAAAAAAAAAGTTTTAAGCAAAATACATGGAATTCCAGAAAAATGGAATGAATAAAGGGAAAAGGATAAACTCAAATCGATGTACATCTAAGCTCATTAAAATATCATTTAGTCAAACCGTCTTTGATTCTCAAAGAACTGTACATCTAAGCTTATTGCACAAATCATTTAGTCAAACCGTCTTTGATTCACCAGAATGCACTTGAGACAGGCAGTGAACAAAAAGCATCCAAAACCAGTTAAACTTGACAGTATGATCTGATAAAACCAACTCATTAGGTACTTACAAAATGGAAAGGGGGAACAAGTCACAAGTGATTACCAGATGGTAACAACTTCATCTTTCACTAGCATCCTCTTCATTTTGAAGGCATTTCCATCCTGATAGAGTTCTACTGCAACTTATAACAAACCCACTATTCTTCAATGATAAAGACTTTAACTGCTAAAGTCTTACTGGCCAAAGGAGGTTGGCCGAATAATGATTATGTTATAAACTATCAAACTGAGGTATACATACATACATACTTGTATATATATAGAGAGAGTGAGAAGTGCTATGGTTAGGTGCACCTGATGCATCTTGCATCAAGTGCCCTCTTGTAGAGCCACTTGCACGGTAAATTTTGGAAAACTGACCGTTGGATTAGATACCCCTATAATGTATGTCATGCCTGCCAAAAATTACAGTGATCCAACGGTTGGTTTTTGAGAAAATAGACTGCTAAAAAATGATAACATTTTAAAGAACAAAAAAGTCACAATTTTTCAAAGTAATTTTTTTCAAAAACCAACTGTTGGATCACTGTGATTTTTGGCAGACATGACATACATGATAGGAGTATCTAATCCAACGGTCAATTTTCCAAAATTTTCATCGCAAGTGGTTCTACAAGAGGGCACCTGATATTAGAAGTTCTATGTGCATATATATATATATATATGTATGTATGTATTTGTGTGTGTGTGTGCGCATTTTATGCACATGATTTTAACACTACCCTGTTATCGTTAGGATAAAATAAAAACCATGCTCACTAATGTCTCTACTCAAAGACTCCATCAGACTTGAGCACTGGTTTTTCATTGGATAGATTCATACAAGATAAAGCTTGAATTTGTGCAGGTTTTTCCCAAGGAAATGTCCAATTTCCCCGGCCAAAAGGCCTATAATCTGGCACAAAAACTCTAAACAGATCTGCATAGAGATCTTGCAAGCCAGGGAGAGGTCTGTCCAAATTAAGCAAAAAATCAGTCCAAAGTTGCCCTTTTTGCAACTATGGAAAAACCTACATCGCCATGGATTTTCTATTTGAGCATGACATTAGACCATTAGAGCAGTCTTTTGCATTTAAATGTCAGTCTTTTGCATTTAGGGGTGGAGCAGGAGAACTTCAAAATCAGTTTCAAGTAGGAGAATCAGAACAACAAGCCCCTGAAAGCAATAATAAAGCCCTGCCTAATAGCCCAAGTTCAACAGTAATTCTGGTGCAGCTTCAACATCGCACATAAATCCTCCTCTCCAACCACCCTTTACATCGCCAAATAAGCCAACAGCACCTGCACATCCCAAGTTGCCACCCAAACTATCATCCTTGTTGGGTTTTTTCCAGCCCAAAGGAGGAAAAGCACATGCAATTTCTTTAGGTAATATATAATTCATGCATGGGCTAGAATTTGGGCAAGCATTGTTTAGTTCATGTCCTAGATCCAAAATTCTTCACATCAAAAAATTCAACTCTTATATTCAGAATTTTTCCATGCAGTCACCACTGGTGAACATTGTTCCTCGCACATCAGCTTAGAAAATAAAAGACAAATCATGAGATAAGGACTAGAATATTCGTTAATTAAGGGGGCATTTGGATGTCCTGTGGAAATTAACTTATTCCACATTGTCTTTCCACAGAAACTAAAGGCACTAATCCATCCTTCAGAATGGAACTGCTTATAAACAAAATCTACTCATTGCAATATGTCAGAATAATCATAAAAAATGATGATATTTATGATTTTTTATTTTTTATAAATATAATTTCACCTAAAATGCCAACCCCGTGTAGTTGGGATTAAGGCTTAATGGAGTTGAGTTGAGTAATTTCGTTTCTTTAAATCTTAAAACCACCCTAAACACGACACAAATTCAATTCGTTTTAAGTGAGATAGAAAACAAAATAAACACATTTCTAGTGATATGTAAAACACAGTGTTATTTCATTTCCCACCAAACAACCAAGCTCCTAAGAAAATTACCTGCTAATCAAAACAAGGAATAACCAGGAAACATCAATAAATTGCAGCATAGATGCAAAAGTGCAATAGAACTGAAGCAAGATACAGCATGTTGTCTCAAGGGTGAGTTTCAACCCCTCTAAAAACAGGGCGGGGAGGGGGAGCATTTTGAGGAACATTTGAAACCACGCGTGAATTTAAATTGAACTGTAAGAACATCTTCGAAATAGGATTTCCAAACAGAGGAACATGAGGATACAACTCAGTACCCCCATTCTCTTTTAGACATAGGAAACAAAAAGCATACTGCAGGAATAAATTTGTTTGACTAATTGTGTTGTATGTACTACGATCCAAACACCAGACGGTAGCATAATATTTCCACACTTCATTCCGTCTTCAGCAAATACGATATCTATGTATAAATTAGGCAAACACATATAAGAGAAAACCGTCCTAACAATGGATAAAATAACTACTGTAGCCTAAAAGGGCAAAAACAAGTAATGAAAATTACCATAACATCTTCTAATTTTAATCCCTAAAAGTAAAGAGTTACGGAGAAAAAACACATCCCACTTGCTTTTCGTTTAAGATCAATAACAATATAAGATCACGAGTCCGATATAGTGCACTGCTTTTAGTAAAGGAAAGTACCATGGTTTTTCTTTTACTCAATTCTGTGCATTGTAAGCCAACCCAAAGGCCATGCCATGCATACCAGCTACCGCTGAATATTAAGCATCTCTTTTGCCTCACTCTGCTCCTCCAAAAGCCCCTCGCTCATATACTTACTCAACAGCTCCATCTTCTTCTTCTCCACCACCATCCTCTCAATCTCCTTCTCGTCCGGCAACGGCACGTGCACCACAAACTCCCTCTCCCTCTCTTTCTCATCCTTCTCTCTCTCTATCCTCCTCTCCTCCTCCACCACATCCTCCTCTTCCTCGAACAATATCCCCACCGGCGGCGCCACACTCACCACCTCGCCGCTCTTCACCCCCATCCTCGCCTCCCTCTTTATCTTCTCCAACCTCATCCACTCCTCCACCGCCTCCGCCCTCATCCTCTCCTCCGCCGGTGCCTCCACTTTCTCCAGCACCCCATCTTCATCATCCCTATACCCATAATAACTGGCATCAATTCTCTTATATATATCGTACCTCGTCCTTCGCTTTCTTAACTCCGGCGGCTTCTCGAACAACTCTCTAACCCCCGGCAACTTCTTCGCCGCGCCAAAGTAGCGATACCCAGGACCACGGCCGCTAGGGTTTGGGACGTCTACTATGTTTCCCTCTAAATCAGTCATTTTTGCGGATTGCTTCGTGTAATTGGGGCCGCCGAGCTCAATAATTCGGCGTTCCCAATGAACCTTTTCGCGTATGAGTTTGTTGATCTCGTCGTTGAGGTCGCGGAGCCGGTGCTCGCCTAGGCCTTCGTTTTGGATCTCGGCGACTTTGCGGCCGATCTCGCGCATGATCTGTTGGCGCCATTTGTCGGCCTCGCCTAAGTCACGACACTCGGAGGCGAGGAACGGACGGCGTTCTTTGGGTTTCTTCTTCTCTTCGGCTTTGAGCGCGATGAACCTGTTGAGCATTGACTGTGCTTTCTCTTCATTTCGAGCCATCTTCAAAGACCACAGAGAGAGAGATACAATGAAGCAGAGGTCGTGCTCTAAGCAAGTTTTGAAAAGCCCTAGAATTGCTTGAGCAAGTTCTGTGAGCGCAGCTAGTTGTTTTAACGAATGAAGCCAGAAAAGGAGGTGCGCAACAATAAAAATAAAAATAAAAATTATTAAGTTCGACATATTTAGTATTTACATAAGCAAAACGACGTCATTTTGATATGTTAAACGTACGGGACGTCGTCGTTTAAATTTTACAATGTAACAGTCCTGACGACTAGTGATTGCTCGTCCGACGAAGCAAATGCCTGCTATATTGCTGAGAGAGAGAGAGAGAGAGACAGGGAGGGACCGAGGGAGAGAGGGGGAGAGAGATGGCCACCATAGCTGTTGATATTGCTGTGAGAAACCTATCAACTTGCTATGTTTCAAAAACACCTATCCCTGCAAGAGCAAGTGTTTTCACCGTCAGATGTTCCCTTCCCTTCTCCTCAGATGGTGCCGCTGCCGTTGGTAACCCTCACTTTCCTTCCGCCAATTTCAGCTTCTATACGCACATTCACTATATATATATATATATATATATATATATATATATATATATATTTTCCTGTGATTAGAGCTCGTAAAATAGTCATATTTTTTCGCTGATCAAATGTTTTAATTAAATTTTGTTTTCATATAGAATCTTCGTAGGCCTTCAAGGGTAAAGTTTTATGTAGATTTAAAAAAAAAAAATTGTCATCAGGTAGAATCGAACCCGCTTCAGCAGCTCCATAGATTCAATTACGTATTATCAGTATGTAAGAATGATAAGTCCATGACACATATAATTGATATAAAAGCATCGTATTTGTGTTTTGGACTTGATATACTATGAAAAAACCTATCACTAGTGTTGAAAGAGAGAATGGAGAAATTGATGTATTTTATTAAATTGAATGAATGCATACAAGTCTGTACAAAAGCTTATTTATAGGCACAGAGGTAGGTGTATTATAATGTAGTACAAGTTGACCTAGAAGAGAATATTCTACAAAATATATTATTAACATATATAGAGTATATTATTCTAACATCCCCCCTCAAACTCAAGGTGGTTGGTGACTGAAGAGAGACCAACTTGAGTTTGCATACTAACTCCTCAAAGCGGCCTAAGGGATTAGGTGTGGGATGAGTTTCTTTGAAAAGGAAGTTCAATTTAACGTGGTGGACGGTTTTAGGATTAGATTCTGTTGGCGACAAATTGGTTTTTTAGAAAGATGTGTGTGAGTCGCGGGCGTGCCAACTACAAATGATCAGGCAATTGTAGATTCTCCTTTCCTTGAAGCCTCAAGGACTTTTGCAGTGTTAAATATAAGACAAATAAGATTGGAATATAATAAACTCAAAAACAAATACGTACCATGTATTGGCTGAGCACAAACTTGTTTACTGAGCTTTGAATGAAACAAACAGAGACTGATCCCCGACCAAACCAGAGTTTAGATTCTTCAATTACACGATAAATTACTCCTAAGGAATTAGAAAGACGACTAGAAAAACTAAGAAAACTGAGATAAAAGATTAAAAGTTGATGCTTGAATTTGATCGTGGATCCCCTGCTCCTTTGTCATCTTCAGCTTTTATAGAGGCTGAATATTTTATAACTAATTCCATGTGTCAATTTCCAGTTGGCTAAAAGTTATAGTCGTTCCTCATTTCATGGCATTAGTTGAGGTCGTGTATCTTCCATATCTTTGATCTGGTCTTCATATATGAACGTGTATTCGAACTCCTCGCCAGATGTTGCCACATTGCCACGTTTCTCATCAGATATCAACGTGCATTCGAGCTCCTCACTAGATGTTGCCACGTTGCTACACGCGTCTCTCTGTTATTTGGTCATTTACTTCCATCCTTGACTTTATGACGCTTTTATGAACTATATCAAGGCCACATCTGACAGAGGATATTTTGCTGGCCTGGCCTTTCCATGGTCGATTTTTCATAGGCCGAATACATATCATTCTTTTTAGTAATTTCGGCCTTATTATTCTTGAGCATCATTCCTTTTAAGAACTTTATTTTGAGAACTTCGGTTTAATAACTGTTGGCCAATTTTTAGTGTGGTAACAGATTCTGGTTAAATGTTTGGTATGGGGACATGGCACTTAGGAATGTGTTCCCTGATTTGTTTGATATTGTGGTTAATAGGGATGCATGGGTGAACGGGTGTGTTTCTTGGAGGGGTGAAGCGATGCCTTGAAATATTGAGTTTGTCAGGAATTTCCAAGATTGGGAGTTGGGAGGAATGCTTGCTTTGTTTGAAAGGCTTTATTTGGTCAATGTGGTTAGAGGAATAGAGGACTGTATAGTTTGGAAAGATAGAAGTGATGGGTCATTTTTTATAAAGTCATTTTGTAAGATCCTTTTTGCTCATGGGGGAGGGGGATTCTCATTGTTTAAGGTGCGGTTACCTGTAGTTCCTACAAAAGTGGCATTCTTAACTTGGACATATGTATGGAATAATTTGATGTTGATACTCTCTCTAAAAGCACTTTGTTTTGCCCAATCGATTTGTAATGTGTAAAGAAGGCACAAACACGGTTAATCACCTTTTCTTACATTACTAATGGCAAGCGAGTTGTTGTGTCATGTATGTTTATCTTGATTTATTTGGGATTCATTGGATTATCTTGAACTCAATTCAACAATTGATAGAGGATTGTTGTTTGAGTGTACGAAATGGTAATAGGCCTACTTTGTTGGTATAGAGAACGATGCCACGTGCCATTTTTTTTATCTCATGGTAAGAAAGAAATAGAAGGATTTTCTATGGAGTCGAGTGGTCTTCTGATTCTTTGCATTCCTCACTACCCAGTAGTCTTTTTACTTGTAAATATTCAAGGTTATTTGGTCACTAGGAATCGTTCCATATTTTTTCGAGTTCTTTATCTTTGTAATAGTTTAGCTTTCTCTTTTTGGTATACCTCGCTTATACATGGGCCGTGGACCCTACATTCTTCTTTACAAATATAAACTTTTGATAAAGGAAGAAGAAAAAAAAATCAAAATGCTAGAGAAAGGGGAGAAAGTGACGTAGGACCCACTTGTGATGAAGGAGTTGAACATGAATAGAGGAGAAGCTAAAATTTTATTCGAATTGTAGTGGGAAAGGGTAGAAGCTGAAAGGTTACCTAGAGAATCTTGCAAACATCAATTTGAATTAATCACTTGAACATGTTATAATGTCATGTTATTTTAACAGTGGGGTCAGAGTGAATGAGAGAAGAGAATAAGTGAGATGATAGAGTTAAGGAGAAAAATCCTATTAGAAATGCCACATTAGCATCTATTCTTTATAAAATAGTATAGCTATAGTATGTAATATGTATATATATATATATATATATATATATATATATATATATATATATATAGAAAGAGAGAGAGAGGTTTACCTTTTCACTTAAGCCTAGGCTTTTCTTTTTCGTAGTTTCGTTTTCTCCCATTACACCCGGTGTGAAGATTGCCGATGAAATAGTTACTTGCTTTCTTTCTTTGATTGAATCATTAATTTTATTTTTTTATTTTTTTGTCATTATGTCATCATTTTAGTTATTTAATCAATTAGCCAAGTGCTTGATAGAAAAGTGACTTATGAGCCTAGGCAATCACTTTGAAACTCTGAAAATTTGCCTGTCTTAGTATAGATTAAGCACCCAAACTGACTTGGCTAACATTGATGACTTGTCACAATTGTTATTATGATTGATGTCCATAGTAGGGCCTTCACAAAGTTTCAGAAAGCCTCACAAACTTAGAGATGGTCGGATTGAATGTTCACTTGTTTATGGCTTTTGCATTTAACAATTATATCTCCGAATTTGAAATTACTTGCCTAAAATTATTTATACACTTCGAAGAATGGATATTTCAAAACCCCCTCCATATTCTGTATTGTATCCATATCGGATACGATACACATCGGATACTCAAGGATACATATGAAATACTTTTCAAAAATATCTAAAACTAGAAATAATAGATTTTATATACGGATACTTGGGAATACTTGGGGGATACTTCATGAGTTGATATATATATATATATATATATATATATATATATATATATATACAGACTTTGATTCATTAAGGATCGGTCCTTAAATTAATTTAAGGTCCACTCACCTTTCTCACACAACCGATGGTATTTTGAAAAACCGACCATTGGATTAGATAATCTTCTTATGTATGTTATGTCTAACAAAAATCACTGTGATCCGACAATCGGTTTTCAAAATACAGTTCGTGAAACACTCTAACAGCATTTACCGTTGGATGTTGTAACAATTGTTTAACAGTCTATATTTTGAAAACCGACCGTTGGATCACTATAGTTTTTGGCAAACATGACATACATAAGATGATTATCTAATCTGACGGTCGATTTTTCAAAATACCTATCCCAATGAAAAGTGGACCTTAAATTAAGCTAAAGGACCGGTTCTTAATGGATCATTTCTCTCACTCGCTATATATATATAAGAAGGTTTCAAAATGTTATTTTAAAGAATAATAGTGTTAATGTGCAACTATTTAAAAAAATAAAAATAAAGAAAAATGTTTAACATGGGCTCAAGCTTCAATTCTGGAGTGGTCTCTCTCACAATTTGCTCTCTCCCTCCCCCCCCACAAAAGTTTCATTCTCTCTTTTCTCTTTCAATGTTATTTAGTGGACTATGGATGTATTTTATATCTTGCATCCTAATTAATTTTATATATGTTCTTAAATCTTAACTTTTTAAGGTTTGTTATTAATGTTTTAGACCAAAAATCTAATTTAATTTATCCAAATATATTATTTATTAAGTATCCCTGCTGTATGTATCCTACTTTTTTAACAATTTTTGTATCAACGTATTCATACCATATCTGTAGCCATATCCATGCGTCATAGTGTCTGCATGATTCAAACATAGTTTAGATGCAGGTACTTTTAAACAATATGCAAGTCACTTAAACTTTGTTGTTTAATGTCTATACCTACCTAAATGGTTTGTTGTCCATAATGGTTAATTGATAGGATGCCAATTGAGCATTCGATTCATGCTCCATGGAGGCATTATTGCCTTTCTGATTTGAGAGCTGCTATACATCCCAAAAATGCGTCCCAATTGACTTGGTCGGTGATCCAAGCCTTTCATTTATTATCAAGGAGAGAATTTGATAATGAATGAAAGGCTTGGATTCATTTGGACACTCTTTTGGGATGTTCAGTTTCTTCTGATTTATAAGTTTTGTTTTTCAAAAGGAAATTATACTACTCTGTTTCCTAGAATATGTGAGTGCTGGAAAATGAAAGGAAGCCAACCTTACTGCGTCTACTTCGTGAATCACAAACCATATGTGGAGCAGCAGAGGAGACAATTGCTTTTACCCCTCTAGCCCTGTGTACTATTATCCAGTTTGTTTGTATATTGGAAGTTGGAAAATTTTGACGATGTTCAATATAAGTTTCTCATCTGAATTCCATTGTTTTTCTGGAGATGTTTTGCTGCTCTAAATTTGAACCTTTTCTTTTCAGCTAATTCTAGAAAGCATTACATGTCTATCTCCTTAGCTTTCAATCCCATATCTAACACAACATTATTATTTATACACACGCACATATGTAATTTGAATTATTGCAATACCTTACTGGTTGAACCTTAGGTTTAGGGGAAAGACCTTGGAAGATAGCAGATGCTAGACTTGTGCTTGAAGATGGTTCAATCTGGAGGGCTAAGTCATTTGGTGCTTCGGGGACCCAAGTTGGTGAAGTAGTTTTCAATACATCCTTAACAGGGTAAGATGATTTTAGTTTTCATTTTAAATGGATACATTAATTTACATTCTATTATCTCAAATTTATCATCCATATAACATAACCAAATGGAAAAATGAGCTTTTCATGATTTTTGCTTGTGAGAGTTTGATTATCTCTACTAAAACCGTTTCCTACGTATTGTGTTTTTAGCATTCCATTGCTTATCCTTTCATTAAGTTGGACTATTAATAGGAACATATTTGTGATCCCTCTAACAATGCACCTATCTAGGTTTGGTCGACTAACATTGTGATTTACCATTTATCTTAAGGAAATTTTATTGAACCATCTTTTAAGGCCATCTCCAAACATTTACTCTTACTCTTACTTAGATTGAATAAGAATTTGAGTAAAAAGCTTGATTTGATTTGGAGCTCTCCAATCCTTTACTCAAATTTAATTATCTTTTTTGCCTTTTGCCTCCCAAGATTTTATTCCCTCCATCCACCTAGCCACTCCCTCCCTTTATTTCTCTGCAAGCTATTGCCCAAGTTTTGTGCAAGGGGGAGAGAGAGAGAGAGAGAGAGAGGTTCTAGGGTGAGATAGAATCAAACCTCTGTGTGTGTGTGTGTGTGTGTGTGTGTGTGTGTGTGTGTGAGAGAGAGATTTAGAGAGAGAGAGAGAGAGCCGTTGGGATTTACTCAAAAATTGGAGTCAAGCTCAATTTGGGTAAAGATTTGAGTGGAACTCAATTTGATATAGGTTTGAGTAAAGGAATGGAGGAGGTTTTTAACCCATTTTTACTCAAATTTGAATTTTAGGAAGAGTTTAAGGATTGGAGATGCCCTTAAGATATGCCATATTATTTGTAAGTACACTTAAGGCATGGCGTTTACACATTGACATTGCATATATGGTGGCAAATTTTCAATGAAATGGACACATGTTGTACTTTAGCATGGATATGAGGTGTCGAACACTTAAACTCCCCAAAATTTGGACACAAGGACGTGATTTAATAAAATAATGATCGATATAAGCAATATAACACGACTTTGGACGTTGATGCATCATAACTTATCATATAATGAAGTAATTAGATTTCAATGAAGACCATTATAAAAATGCATGACACACATTGTTTTGCACATTTAATAAGATTGGATTTTCATTTAGCAATATTGACATAAAGGGGATAAAACGTCCATGCACAGCCATCACTACAAAAGCATGAAACTGCATTTTTGTTAGCCACTGTTCGTTTTTCATGTCTTTGATATTGGATGTTTGCAATGCCTCCAATATTGCTCATTTAAAACATAAAACATCTTAGATAAGTTGGCTTAATCTAACAACTGTTGCGCTAGTTAGCTTAAAGCTGTAATTCAAAAAAATTAAAATATTAAAAATAAAAATAAGAAGAAGAATATGTAAATTAAGTTAATAACTTATAAATAGTGTGGTACTTATATCAGGTTAAATCTCAACAAATTTAAAACACAATAACATTTGCCAGACTGCTGCTTATCTGAAGCTTTACAGCACAGCTCTATGACTGTGTTCTCATTAGAGAAGACATATGGAAACTTGTAGGAGGGAATATAGCTCCTTTTTAATGGAGGTTGATGTATTGCGGTACAGCTGTACTTTGTTACATCTCCCATGCAATTACTCAAGATAACAGATTTAAAGACAGCTTAGACAGGTTGAAATCATTTAATTATCTGCGCCACTGCGCGGTAAAATTTTTCAATCTTCAGTGATGTCTACTCAGTGGTAGAGCCCTTCTTGAGGCATAATATCAGTCAACAGCTAATCACCCTGTGAACTTTTTTTGCTTGAAAACTGTACTGCACTAGGAATTGAAATTGGTTAATGATGGAAGTTAGTTTCTCTATATTTCTTTGTTTATTTTTCCCATCATAGAGTAAATATACATACTTCAGGCAGAAAACTCAGTTGTGGTATTAACCAGCAAACGTACGACAGACTTGCTTCATGAGTTATCATGTGCATGATCCATATATGGAGTCTGATTATGACTGTTATGTTGCAGGTATCAGGAAATTCTTACAGACCCTAGTTATGCTGGCCAGTTTGTGTTGATGACAAACCCGCATATTGGCAATACTGGCATAAATTTTGGTGGGTAAAGTTTTGATTTCAAATCTTTTCAAACTATTTTTTGAAAACTATTTGCAATCTAAATCTAGTTGCCTTTCCTATCAGATGATGAGGAATCAAGGCAATGCTTCCTTGCTGGTTTAGTGATCCGAAGTTTAAGTATCAGGTTTAATGCCTTCTTTTAATGTTGCTTTAAGAACATGCATATCTGCTGCTTTGCCTTCTGAGCATTGGTTATGTATTTATCTAATTTTCTCGTGAATGTTTCCTAGTTCTTCAAATTGGAGGTGCACAGAAACACTTGGCGATTATTTAGCAGAAAGGAACATCATGGGAATATGTAAGTTGTTTTTCACACCATTAGTTTTGTAGACACTGCTATATTTCGTATGATTTATATGTAAATTTGTTAACTTTTCTCCCTATATAACTTTTGACCTGCTTTTCATGCTGTTCCATTATGCAACAGATGATGTTGACACACGTGCAATTACTCGCAGATTAAGACAGGATGGAAGCCTAATAGGTGTACTGAGCACAGAAGAGGGAAAAACAGATGTCGAACTTGTGGAAATGTCTCGTTCGTGGGACATTGTTGGTAAGGAGTTTGTGCAGTTAGTACTAGGAGTTTGGGAAAATTACAGAGAATTTTAAAGTCCTTGGTTTGCTCGGATCAATTTTGCAGGTGTTGATTTAATAAGTGGTGTTTCATGCAATGCCCCTTATGAATGGGTTGATAAAACAGATTCTGAGTGGGATTTTAACTCCAATGAGAGAGATGGAAAGACTTTCCATGTTAATATAATCAATTTGGAATCTATACTAAAATTACATGACTCTAGCTGACACTTAGAAACTTCAGTATTAATTCACTCCTTTTTTTATGTGTGCCTGAAATGAAGGTTATTGCTTATGATTTTGGGATAAAGCATAATATTCTGAGGCGCTTGGCATCTTGTGGCTGTAAAATCACAGTTGTCCCTTCAACATGGCCAGCGTCAGAGACTCTAAAGATGAAGCCAGATGGAGTTATTTTCAGCAACAGCCCTGGAGATCCATCCGCAGTTCCTTATGCCGTTGAAACAGTCAGGGAAATCCTGGGAAAGGTTCCTGTATTTGGAATTTGTATGGGCCATCAGTTGCTAGGGCAGGCAATGGGTGGTAAAACCTTTAAAATGAAGTTCGGTCACCATGGCGGAAATCATCCAGTTCGTAACCTTCATGGTTCATAGTGGTCGCGTCGAGATCAGTGCTCAGGTGTGTTCATCCAACAGACCCACCCTTTATTTATCGACATCAGATGAATCCAATAAATTGTGTGTAATAACTCCTAAATCTTCTAATTTAACCATCTTTAGTTTCCAGGTGCTTCTACCAGGTTTATCTCCTTTTTTCCCCCATCTTCATAGAAGTACTTCATTTCTCAATTTTCCTACTTTTGATGCATTATAATTTGATGTAACTAGTGTTTTAAAATTCATAATCAGCATTTGAATTTCTTACAAACTAAGCAAGATCTAAATGCATTGAAAAATTGAATTAAAAGAAGAAATAGAAATTTATGGGGATGGTCCAACTTCAAATTAAATCAAAGTCAAAATGAAATGATGTTTAATAATTTGTAACTTATAATGTTGGATGTACCTCTATTTGATTTTTTTTTTTTTTTTTTTTTATTAAATTCACACGTTTCTTAATTTTGTTCTTCCTTTTGTTTGGCTGTGTTTTCACCTTTAATCCATTGCATGGCAGAATCACAGCTATGCGGTAGACCCTGCATCACTTCCCGAGGGTGTGGAAGTGACACATGTCAATCTTAATGATGGGAGCTGTGCCGGTCTTGCCTTCCCTGCTCTAAACATCATGTCTCTTCAATACCACCCTGAAGCGTCTCCAGGCCCTCATGATTCAGATCCTGGTAACAGAAACTTTTCTTTACATGTGTGCAAACATATATTTTGATAACAAAAATGGAGTTTTTTTTTTAAATGGCCTTTTAAAAAATATATATATGGGAGAGTGGCCCTCTCCAAAAAAATATTTGGGAGAATGGCCCATCTGACTCGGTCAAAGGCATAAACCGCTGTTAGAAACAGCGGTTATAAGGTATCAAAAAGATTTTTTTACATTCATACAAAAGCCAAACTCTGTTCTGTCGGCGCCACATCACCCACTGCGAGCTTGCCCTCATATATCTCTCTCTCTCACTCTCCTCCATTAAACTCTGTTCTGATTCAAAAACCGACAAACACCGCCCAAGCGTCGTCAATGGTTGAACTCGGTATTGACAAAGGTAACGTGAAAGCCTCTTGAGTGGAGAAGCTTGGCTAATTGCATCATAGGTGTCACATGACCATGGGATAGGTACGGTACACATACTGCATGTGGCTTTCTATCTCCAGATGAACCCATTTTTGCATTGGAATTCTCTAGGTATTTTGAAAGCTTTCCTAATTAAATTAGTCTTCTGGAAGCATTACCGGTGACCATTTTATGTGTGCGCATGTGTGTATATATATATATGGGTGATGAAACAGAGCATTGGTGAGATGACCCTTTGCTTTTTTCTGGTACAAAATCTTTTTTAGTATATGCAATCAATGGTTACAAAAATTGAAGTACTGAGCATGCGATTTGCAGATGAAGGTGATCTTCTTGGTTGATGAGGGCAGGCTCGCAGTGGGTGATGTGGGTGCTTGTCCATTTTTGAATCAGAACAGAGTTTAATGGAGGAGAGAGAGAGAGAGCGAGGAGAGAGTAAAGACCCGAAAGCGAGGAAGAGTGCTTTTATGGAGTTTTTTTTCTAAATTGAAGAACCGCTGTTAGAAACAGCGGTTTATGCCTTTGACCAAGTCAGAGAGCCACTCTGCCATTTTTTTTTTTTTAAAGGCCATTTAAAAAAAATAAAAAACCCACAAAAATGACCAATTATTTAAGAAAGTGCACTCATTGATTACATGGGTCAATGCCTTGAGATGTGCACCAAAAGAAACGAAAGCAAATGCAAATCTCAAGGATTTCCATGATCCAACAGCTGCGAGGGAGAGGTCATGGTGTAAAGCTGCCCACTTTGAATTCTCTCTCGGCCAAAAATCACAGCATCCAGTGATGCTTCATAGTGGTAATCGCCCATATTACTGATAGAAGTTAATCTTGCCACAGCCTTCATGGAATTCATACAGCTGATGAAGCAAGTGAAACAAAATGCCTGAGCAAATTCTACACCAAGTTCCATGCAACAGTAGACGCATATTTGGAGGTGCAAGTTGCCAACAACTAAGAAGTTGGAAGTTGGAGTGGGTATCTGCTACTTTTTGTCCTGGAGGTTAACAATGGCTAGAGCAGCTGGTGAAATTTTGAAAGGGCCATCATTTCGTTACAATTTTGTCAGTGATTTAAGTAGCTGAGATAAATTTCACATTTGCCATATTTGACCTGTTATTAATGATTTCTATAATGCTGAATTTCTTAGACTTTATGTAGTTTTCCCTAAATGCAGTTGAGGAGCACTCCCCTTTCCTTTTAATTATTCAGATACCCTCTCCTGCTTAAGATAATTTCATTCAGCTCCACTTATGTTGTATAAGGTATTTAGATAACATCCAATAGTTTTTTACTGGAATACATGGACTACAACCTCACTTTTTATCCTCACTTTCTTTTCTTCTCCCATTAAGAGATTGCAGTACTTTGCATGCAACCTCAACTGTCAAGTTGAGGAGGGTGTGCTCTTATGATCTGTTTGGCTATCCCATGAATTTGAATGGCTCCATTTGTATTCTGCATTGCATTTAACGTCCAAATCGATCATTTTAAGTGAGGCCATTAAAAAATGTTGGAACCATCATTGTAATTGATGGCAGAGAATAAATTTTAAGAATTCATGAAATGTTCTTATTTTTAATTACTTGCTATTGTTATTGACAATACAGGCTATATAGTTACTGTCAAGGGTGGAGATGTTGCGGGGGACTAGCCCCACCCAATTTCCAAAAACAGTTGGGGTTAGTTTAAAATTTTGAAAAATTTCAAGAAATTTTTAAATTTGGCCTTACTATATTATTTGCAAAATACCATTAGAATTACTTGTTAACATTAGTTACTTACTTGTTTACTTGAACATTTAAAAAAGTTTAAGAATTTATGCTTCAAATTGTATTTGATACTCCCTCCGTCCCACAAATATAGGCCAAAGTGGTCAAGGAACGCATTTTGAGAAAGCTGATTAAATATTGATTTGGCCATATTTTTTTAATTTTTTTTTAAATACCCTACTACTATAAGACTAGAATAGTATTTAAAAAAAAAAAATGGAAAAATATGACCAAATCAATATTTAATCAACTTTCTCAAAATGCGTTCCTTGACCACTTTGGCCTATATTAGTATTTAAAAAAAAAAATTGGAAAAATATGACCAAATCAATATTTAATCGGTTTCCTCAAAATGAGTGCCTTGACCACCTTAGCCTGTATTTGTGGGATGGAGGGAGTAATATTTTTTTATATTTATGGTTCATTCGAAATATATATTTGTTATATTTATGCTTCAAAGCTCAAATTGTGCTTGTATTTGATTATGTTTTTTGTCCATTGAAAGCTTCAAAAAAAAAAAAAAAAGTAGAAATGCTTGATAAGGCATGAATTTTGCATCATGAAAAATAGACTTAAGTTATAATGTCTATTCAACATTTTTTTCCCCCTCTTCCTCAAGGCCGGTGGCACAAGGTCCAATGGGCAGCAATTGCTTCCTACATTCCCACTGATGCCTATGAACTAAAGAATGATTTGATCTTGATAGTGAAAATGGTGTGAATATTCAGGTGGAGCTGGACATACTTGAAGTTTGCTCGAGTACATACATATTGAAATAACATTGTAAATGGGGCAATTCATGAGAGCAGCAGCTAGAGGTGGAGTTTGAATTTTGTCGGAGCAGTTATTATTATTTTACTAATATAAACCTACTGTTACTCCAAACATTTACTAATATTAACAAATTGACATTATTTCATTTTGCAATATGTTTTATTTTTTATGAAAATTAACATCAAAATATCAAACAAGAATGTAAATTTTATTCAATCAGGTTTAATAAAGAAATTTCAAAAATTGGAAAAGGCCAAAAAATCCCAGTGTGGAGAAATCCAAAGTTAAAATGATCACAGGAAGTAAGAACCCTTAAAAGAAATTGACAATAGAGAAGAATGAGAAAGCAACATCCATCCCTGTTTTGCAAGCAATGCTAAATTAAGCTCAAAACATTCAAAATCTATTTAAGCCCCAGACCTCCCTTCATCTTTACATAAAGAAACTAGAAACTTCAAATACAACATAACAAATCAACAGATTGAGAAGTTTTGTAAATTCCACCCCCAAAATCACGAACACACACACACACACACGAGAGAGAGAGAGAGATTTGAACAGAATCTCTTGTTACTAAATTTGAAATTTCCATAGATTTCGTCACTACATCATGAACAGAACACTAAAATCTACACCACACAAGAAACAGCCCAAAACAAACTTCAAAAACTATTGAAAACAATCTAACACGATTCCCCCAAAGCATCATCAAGAACCCAAATCAAGCCCTCTCACCCCTAATCCTCCTCGCAAGCTGAATATCCTTAGGCATAATCGTGACCCTCTTCGCATGAATCGCACACAAGTTAGTGTCCTCAAACAGCCCCACAAGGTATGCCTCCGCCGCCTCCTGCAGAGCAGCCACGGCACTGCTCTGGAACCTCAAGTCAGTCTTGAAGTCCTGAGCGATCTCACGGACCAATCTCTGGAACGGCAGCTTCCTGATCAGTAGCTCAGTACTCTTCTGATACTTTCGGATCTCTCGGAGAGCAACGGTTCCTGGTCTGAACCTGTGGGGCTTCTTCACTCCGCCGGTGGCCGGAGCTGATTTCCTGGCGGCTTTGGTGGCGAGCTGCTTGCGCGGCGCCTTTCCGCCGGTGGATTTCCTGGCAGTTTGCTTGGTTCGAGCCATTAAGGGTTATTAGGGCTTTGGAGAGAATGCAAAAGAGAAGATCTGTAAAATTAGGGTTTGAGAGTGGATGTGAGGTAAGTAAAATTGTGAGGTGTATATATATAAATAGGAAAGGATTTGAAATTTTTGTATTTGTATATTGGCGGGGAGTTTGAGCGGTGAATTATGGAGCGTTGGATAAGGGAATGAATGAGCGGTGAAGATTTGTTTTTGAGAGAGCACACGGATCGCGATCCGTGTACTTCTGGCAGCAGTGGCTTCAGGCTTCTGTTCTCTCTACTGGACCAAACTTGGGACGCATCCCAAAGCAAAGCATATGCAATGAAAGTTGTATAATTTGTGGAGGGAAAATATTATAAATTTGGAAATTTGATTAAATTCAAAAAAATCAAGAGGAAAAAAAATTTTTTTTTTTTTTTTTTTTTTTCCAATTCAGCTGACGATTTGGGTGGGTCCTTTAAAAATGTGAACGAAATTTGAAAAACATGTTTCAAAAAAATTTAAAACTTTGAGTTGCTCAAAATTACCCATAAATTGAACATATCAAAACAAGGCTGGATACATGCCCAAAAATAATTAAAAAGAAAACGAAAAATCAACTAGCAAAAAGCCAAAAATGTGTGGACTTGTGTGCCTTGAAACTGCCATTGATTTTTAAAATGAAATTGTATCCAACTTATGACTTGGCTCCAAAAAATTATAGCTTACTCATGATGGGAAGGATTATTTTGATTTTTGAATAGTCTCTTTTCTTTTTTCCTTTTTTTTTTTTTTTTTTTTTTTTGGTTGCTTCTATAGCTGTGTATTGAGAGCGTCTCCAATACAAAAGTATCATTTGAAATGTCAAAGCCCAATGGCACCCCAAATAGTGTCATTACAAAATTATAACACCAAGATGCTCAAATGTATAAGTGCCAAATTTTGAAAGTTTCTATCTATTTGACATATTTACCCTCATGCTTCTAACTAATTTATAACTACTTTTAAAAAAAATTCACAAGAACATATAAAGTATTTTTATTCCTCCTAATGTGAAAAATTAATATTTTAAATTAATTAATTAATTTTTGGATTGAAGCCCTAAGTTTCATTCATTAATTAATTTTTGCCACATCAAGTTTTAAAGTAACTGTCAAAACTTTGTACTATTAAAAGTTAAAAAAAAAAATTTCATTTTTTATCTTTTAAAAGTAAAAAATTAGGAAATAGAAGCTTATCCAAAGCATAAAGAAATAAATTTATTTAATTGTCATTGAATTAGAGGATCATCCTTTGAATTTTAAAGTATGTGATTACATGGATAAATAAGAAATTAAAGAGGACTTGCATTAGAGTCAATATAATAGGAAAAGAAATTTAAATGTTTTTCCCTATGAGGAAAATAAGTTTATATTGACCAATGTCATAAAGTCATATATCACTAAGATGGTAGAGTTAGAATGAATGAAAAATGAAAATACATAAGAATTGGGAATTTAAGGCAGAAAATATTTGAAAAGCTTGCCTTGTTACATGTATTGAATTTCGATCATATGATTATTGATTTGATATTTCAAGGAAAATTGAAAATTCTGCTGTTACCCAAAAAAAAAAAAAACCCCTTACAAATAGACACATGGGACAGTCATTGGAACAGTCATTGAATTTTTTGCAAAACGATGACCACGGATTTGGAGTACCACTGACTGCAATGCCAAAATAAAAGTGATTTATTCCCATTTTTCTCTCACAAAAATTACATTTTTTTTCCCTCTCTTTCAATAGTTTTTTATTTTTTATTTTTTTAGAAAAATTATCTAAAAGTCCTTGAGTTTGAAGCTTTATACAAAGAGATTCAATTTTATATCATGAGATTCACAAAAATTTCAATATCTTTATCTATTTGTTGTGTTAAAAAGATTCTTGAACTTAGTGGCATAAATCGCTTAAATTATAGACTTTTGGGTATGTAGCCCTTTTTTTTTTTTTTTTTTTTTTTTTATAAATCTCTTTATCTCGCTAACATATCCCAAAGAACAATTTTTCTACCCAACACATTGTCTCTCACTTTCCCATCTATCCCATCCCTTATCTCTCTCTCTCTCTCTCTCTCTCTCTCCCCCATTGCTAAAAATCCATTTCTCTAGGATAAACTAGATTCTCTCTCTCTCTCTCTCTCTCTCTCTCTCTGCGCGTGAATGTGTGTGAAAAACTGTAGCCATATCTCTCTGTCTCTCGAAATAACCTTACGGATGCTTGCCTTCTTCATCCATACTGTTAGGTATACCATGTGTATATGTTGGCTAATTCGACTGACAAAAGCCAGTGTCTGTGATTGAACTCAAGCCAGTAATCCCTGAAAGATCAGTGACTACATCAAGCTCGAAAGTAACGCAACTTCTCGTTAATATCAAGTGCTCAAGCTTGTTATGTATTCCGTTTTGGTTTAAATTCCTAGGAAGGTAAGTTTGACTTAGTTCCTAGGTTGGCAATATGACCATAGGTGATTTAAAGTGCCCCATTCACCTAAGTATGATCCTTATATGCACATAGGTCTTTTTCCATTGAAAAATAATTAAAATTGGCTTATGTCACATTTTGGATCGATCCGGAATTTTTGGTAGGATCGATCCTATTTGTGAACTGCAGAATGGGATCGATCCAGCTTTCGTGCCCGGATCGATCCTAGTGGCAGAGAAGTTTGGATCGATCCGGCCATTTTTGCAGGATCGATCCTCTCGTATATTTTAGCCTAAATTCTTTCAAAATTCGAAGTTTCTTACACTTTATCACTGTTTGAAACCCTAGGTTATGCTGCTACTATATATACCCCAACACTTAGTCATTTTGGGGATGTGAAGTGCTTTGAAAAAGCTCCCAAGTTAAAACCCTAGTTTTCACTTGCTTTTTGCTTCACTCTTACTTTAACTATGCATACTTAGTCTTTATGACTTTCCCTCATTGTCATATGCATAGTTCCATTATAGCTTAGCTATACAAAACCCCATACTTTGGTTTTGGTTAACGGTGGAGTTCCGTTGTACGGTGGATTTCCGTGTGCATCGTGGATAGCGGTGTGTGGAGCTAGGTTTGTGGATTCAAACGGTGGAAGCACTGTGAAAGCTGCGTGGACTCGCAGGTTGCTTGTCAAAGAAAGGGATTCTACTGGTTTGTGGATTCAAGCGTCTTTGTTGGTAGTTTTACCTTTCTTGTACTGTGGTGATTATTTCATAGTGATTTCTGTGCTCCCGAGGTTTTTTACCCGTTAGGGTTTTCCTCGTATATCTGGTGTTATATTGTGTGATTGCTTATGTTTCATAATCATCAACTGATCACCATTTAATGGCTGGGTAATTAAAAGCAACCTTTTTCATTAAGAAATTGTTTCCTCAGAATTTCACATACCATCTAGATCTCGCATCACATACATGGGATCCGATTGAAGGGAATTCCAGGAATTGCATATCTCTGTATCTCGCTCTCATCTCCTTCTCAATTGCAAATCTCTCATCTGGTTGAAAGTTTTTGGCATAATATTTTTTTTGGCATAATATTTCCTTTAGGTTCTTTTTTTTTTTTTTTTTTTCCGCATAAAATTTCCTTTATTTTGAATATTTTGTGAAAGTTATTATATTTGTTGGCTTATTATTTGTTGATTATTGTTAATGTTTAGATTTTGCTTATCTTTCATTTGTTGGAATTTTTTTTCTTGCATTTTATTAGCTGTCAAACACAATCTCTGAAACCATGTTGTCATTTTGAAAGTTGGGATCAGTTGAGAGTGATAGGAAAGCTGATATGGCTCAAACGGTAGCTGCCATTTTAGGTACCAAATTTAGCAGCTTGGGCAGCCAAAGCCAAAATTTAGCATCCCAAATGACACATCATTGGAGCTGCTTTTTTGGATGCCAATGCCAAAATTTAACTTTGGCAGCTCAAATCGCACCCCCATTGACTAGAGATTTCCAGTCATAATAAAGTATTCTTCCCCTCCCCTTAAAAATATGGCACCCAATTTGATACGCCTAAGTTATTAATAGTAATTGCATTTTCATTGATTAATGTCAAGGAGAAACAATATTAAAGTTAATTGAATAAGTTTTAGCCTTCTAATTTTAATTTGTAGAATTTAAATATGTTCTTTTTTATTATAGAAAAAATTACAGTTTCCCCCCCACCCCTTGAACTATAGGTTGTTTTTAAATTGCCTCATATGGTATCGATTAAAGCAATGTGGCCCCTGGACTATTTCAATGTAACAAATTGCCCCCTTCCGTCATATGATCGTTGGGTTGACTGACGGAAATTTGAATTTTGGCACTTTTATGACACCCCTATATACATATAGAGAAAGAAAGAGAGCTTGCAAAACCATACTCCTATGTCATATACATACATATATACATATAAAGAGAGAGATAGCTTGCAAAACCACCCATATATATATATAGAAAAATGATCTAGTGAGCATTTGCGCATTTGCTGACTTTAACTAAAGTAAGCAAATAATACAAACCCTTGGATTAGAATCTTGAGATGAATCTTCCATTAAGTGAATAGGAATCCAAGGGCTTGTGTTATTTGCTGACAAGTGAGCAAATGCTGACTAGAATCTATATATATATATATATATATATATATAAAGAGAGAGAGAGAGAGCTTGCAAAACCATACCCTCATTACATATATATACATATATAGAGGAGTAGATAGCTTACAAAACCACACCCCATATATGTATACGTATAGAGAGAGAAAGAAAGAGATAGTTTGTAAAACCACACCCCATATATACATACATATACATATAGAGAGAGGGAAAGATAGCTTGCAAAACTACACCCCCATATACATATATATATAGAGTGAGAGAAAAAAAAAAGAGAAAGAGAAATAGCTTGCTGATGAAGCCACCCCCTTTTCATCACCAAATGAAAATGTTTGATAGTCCAAGGGATACGTTGCTTTAGTCGACACCACGTGGGAGCAATTTGAAAACGGCCTATAGTTTAGGAGGGCAAACTGTAATTTTCCCTTTATTATAACAAAATATCTTGACTCTTAACCCGACTAATACTCAAATACGGATAATACATAACACATAATATGTAACACACTCCGCATCAACTAATGCTCAGAAAAATTTAACTTGTGGCTAAATCCATAGAAAATCAAACTTTGAACCTTTTTACTTCATGATGTGTAATTGTGTAGCTACTGAAAGAATTTCCAAAGGATAAAAAGCTCTTTTTGGTGAACCAAATTCCTTCTTTGAATCATTACAGTAAATGGCTTATCATTTAGCTGAAGGTACAAAAGTGGTACCTCCTATTTTTAAGCTCTTTGTATCTCTTCTTTTGCAACTAACATAAGTACTTGTAGACTTGTGTCTGACTCAATCAAAAAGACAAAAACTAGTATTGTCCGTGCAAAATTGCATACAAGTTGTTGCCTTCCATTTTGGAGCATTTAGGTGCTGTTTGGATAGTGTAGAAAAAGCAGATAAAAGCACGTTCAACAGCCACAAACACGTTCAGGGTATTGTTTGGCAAAATTGGCAAAAGCAAATAAAAGCACTTGCCTTGCTTTTTTTTGCGATTTTGTGAAAGCAGGTTCTCACATGCTTCTGGTAGAACGCGCAGCGACGATGGTTGTCAAAATGGCAAGCGTGCCCCTCTAAAATCAACTACAACAAATTTGTACCCAATGAATCCTTTGTAAACCCTACGCTCATCACTTTCTCCCTCTCATCTACGAACGCCAACGACCGCCCCTTTCTCTTTCTCTGCTCATCATCGACTCTAGCTCGCACCAGCAACATTTGCTCCCACACTGGAACCGGTGATTTTCTATCTCAAGCAATCAGCCAAAACCCTAGGCATGTATTTGGATCTAGCTATCTGCGCGCTCTGTTCTCTGCTCATGACTCACTCTCTCTCTCTCTCTCTCTCTCTCTCATTTCCAATCTTCCTTTTAGGTTAAACCTTTGATGGTTTTTTTAATATGCAAATATTTTTTCTGGGTTTTTGATAGATTGGTGAATTTTTGTGGTTCATATTGGTGAATTTTTTTGGTTCCATTGTTTATTTTGTATATGGCTATATCATGGACTCTGTTCTCAGCCGAAACCCTAGGTTTGTTTTGTATATAACAGAAATTAACCATATATTCTAGTTAATTATATGAACTCATGAGATTCCATTGGATTAAATACAAGAAAGGGTGCAACATTGCTACATGAACCCTTTCGTACTGTTGCATTCCTAGGTTTTTGTTGCACACGGCCAAACCATATTAGATGATTTCCCCTCATTTTGTCCTCAATTGAGAGCATGTTTATATTCTTATCCCAAAAAGGTCAAATATGATATATGTAAGTGCATGCCTTTTTTTACAAAGATTTTTTGTAGTGTACCCCTCCTTATTATGTTCCAAATAAATTAATGATTTAATAATCCATCCATGGGATGCTTTCAGGGCAGTTTCAGGTTTATAAGCATTTTGTGTTCTTTAGTTGCAGTTTTAGCCACCCAGATCAATCCAAGTAAAAACTTGGTGTATGTGTGGGCAACATTTCAAGAGACCTATGAACTAAAAGGTGCATTAGGATGTCTACAATCTTTATAGTTTAGTTTCCTAGGTTTGACATAATTGTCAAAAAGCCATTTTGGTTTCTACTGTAGAATGCTTTGAGAAGAAATTGTGAGCTTTAAACGTGTAATATGTACTGAAGGGTTCTTAGTTGGCACAAATAGAGAACACTTTGTGGCTGTCATTTTTGTTTTCATACTTTTATTGTTGATTCCCACTCTGTAGTAGCTAATTAGCAATTAAGGATATATGGAAGAGATTTCCTTTGTGAAGCACTGGAACTAGTCAAAACAAATATCTAGTGGCTTGATTTTTGTTAATCCTATCAGCTGGGTTGATACCTAGGAAGCTGTTGCAAGACATTAAAAAATCTGTCTTAGTTTGTGCTTTGTTTTCTAATATCATCCCTATGGTAAAGAATATGAATGGGATTACAAAAAAAAAAAAAAAAGGAAAGAGAAAGCCGAGTAACAAGGTCAAGAATGGTTTTTGACAGAAATGATTCAAGAAAATGAGATAATTAAGAAGAAAAAATGTGAGGGATTTTAGCTCTTAGGCTCATGGAATAGGTAAGAAGTTGAGATTTCCTGGACGATAGCCTAAGCCAGCCAATAACCCAGTTGGACTTACTCAAGATTACATTGTTCTTTTTTCCAAAAGAAAATTAGTTCTTAACAAAAGGGCACTGGCTATTTCTTTTTGGTGTTAGGACATCAATGGGAGAAATTAGCCAGTCATGGTTTGGTAATAGGTTTTCCAATATTACTAACAAAATGTGTCCCCTTCACAGGGTTCAAACTTTCTCTTAATTATAGGTAGTCAATCTTAGTTATGTAAGTAGGCTTGATTGGGACAAAAAAAAAAAAAAATCAATCTTAGTTATGCAGTCCCTCTAAGTATTCCTTTCAAGTTGAGTTTGAAACTGTCCAAAAAGCCAACTTATTTATTAGGTCAACCCAAAGCCAATTGGAAAACCATATTATTATATATAAAGAATTGATCAAAGATTCAAATAAATATATATATATATATAAACATTTATTTTGAGTTTCTAATCTCTCAGCTTCAAGAGCCTGACTAAATCTCAACACATTATAGTTGGATTCAATTTGAATTTACCCATAGGAAAATACTAAATGTACTATAATTAATACTATAACTATATATTTTAATTCCATCTAACGTGCTAGTATGATAGAATTTCTGCAATATTTATGCTTTTTTTTTTCAATTGTACATTTTGAAGTTTCAGGTAGTATAAATTATGTCATCATCTGGTATGTTTGAAGTTTCTGGTAGTATAAATTGTGTCATCTACTGGTACATTTGTAACCACCAACTTGGACATTTTGATTGTCTGTTTTTGCAAATACTTTTCAAATTGTACACCTTTCCACAACTTTCTCAATTATTATATTTTCTCTTATATTTATCGGATTGACATAATGTGCGAGTGTTATGTGTAAGTAATGTTCTCTTTATGGTGTGATTAACAACTAATTTACTTTGTTTTGATCCTTTGAAAGGAGAGGTGTTCACAAAATTTTGATGAAACGTGTAACTTCAACTTTTTTTCCATGTTAGTAATGGTAGTGCAATTTTTTTTCCTTTTGCAATTATGCAAACCAGTTGAAAGCAGAGAGGGTATATATGATTTGTGTTTAGACTTATGTTAATCAATTGTCCACCATGGTTGGTAGATGGCAAGCCAAACTAAAAAAGGAAAAGGGAAGGAGCAAGCAACTTGGGATACTACTGTAACAAAAATATTTGTAGATCTTTGTGTTCAAGAGGTACGCAATAATAATAGGAAGGGGGGACATTTTAGCCGCATTGGGTGGAAAAATACTGTGGAAAAATTTAACGATGCAATAAGGAGAGGTTATGATAAAAAAGCAACTGAAAAATCGATTGGATACCTTGAGGAGGGATTGGGTGTTATGGGAAGCTATTGTGGGGAAGGAAACAGGACTTGGGTGGGATCCTGCTAGGAAAAATATTGATGCAGGTAATGCATGGTGGGAACGAAAGTTGAAAGTAAGTATTTTTTAGTATTTTTTCAATGTTACATATTTCACCATGATTTTCAATGTCTGTGTATGTTCACAATATCATATTATTTATTTATTGTCTTCAATGTGAAGGAAAATACAAAATGGGCAAAATTTCGCATATGTGATTTGGAGAATGTGTTCGAGTTAGATGAAATCTTTCGCGATGTCATAGCCAATGGAGCTAGAGCATGGGCACCTACCTCTGGGTCACTGCCCCCATTATATGAAAACTCTGCCCTAGGAGAAGATAATGATGATATAGATAATGACAGCGATTCTCAGGGTGACAATCTCCAAAATGCCACACCACTTGACAATATCTCTACTCGTTAATAAAGTTCAAAATAGAGATAAGAAAAGGAAAAAGGCGACTGCCTCTTTGAAGTTGTCCAAACAACTTGATCGAATATGTGAAGCTGTTGGGAGTAGGTCTAGTACCATGACTTCAGCTCGCGTAGATATGCCTGGCTGAAGCATCAAGGAGGTTGTTGAGTACATGGCTACAATACCTGAATGTCCTAAAAGGAATCCATTGTTCATGGTTGGGGCCAAACTTTTCAAGAAGCGAGAAAATAGAGAGATGTTTGTTGCCTTGGAAGATGATGATACTAGAGTTGAATGGCTAAAGGATGAAAAACATGATGCACAACAATATCTTTTGAGAAAATTCATTGTTTTTCTTATGCTTGGATATGTAAATTTTTGTCTTATGTTTTGAACAAACTTGGTGTGTTAATGTTTGAACTTATGATTTTCTTATGTTATGTTGGAAATTTTGGAACATTAATTTGTGTTAACTCATGTTTGAAGTTATGTTTTTATCAATACTTTAAAAAAAAAAAAAAAAAAAAATTGATTGTGTTATTTCGCATATTGTCTTTAATTATATTTATTTTTGTTCTAACTAGGATTATGGATAATGAAAATTTAGAAGAAATGAATGATTAACACAATGAAGAGATGAAATTGCAGGAAATAGAAATGTACTCACTTGTAATTGCAGGGGTCTCAGGGATTATTGATTATCATGATAATTACTTAGTGAAGGAACCTTGTAGGAATTCTTCTCACACTGGTCAACAATTTATACTGGAGATACTAAATGGGAATGATACACGATGTCATGAAATGTTTCGTATGGAGAAGCATATATTTCATAAATTATGCAATATCTTGAAATCCACTTATAACTTGTGAGCCACTCGGGGAGTAATATTAGAGGAGACAGTTAGAATGTTTTTGTACATATTAGGACATGGAGCGAGAAATCGAGTGATTCAAGAACATTTTCAACATTCAGGAGAAACAGTTAGTAAGCAATTTAGTAATGTATTGATGGCTATGACTAGATTTATTTGTGATATGATAAAGCCAAATGAGAATTACGATGAAGTCCCACATCATATTCGCCAAAGTAAGAAGTATCAGCCATTCTTTAAGGTAATTTGGACATACCAAACTTTTATTTTGTTCTTTTATAATAATATTTGGTATATAGTAAATTATGTTTAATTTTTTTTAAATGGTAGGATTGCATTGGGGCATTAGATGGAACCCATGTTCGAGTCACATTGTCAGAGGATGAGCAAATTCGCTATATTGGTAGGAAAGGCTACCCCACTACGAATATAATGGCGGCATGCGACTTTGACATGTGTTTTACATTTGCATGGCCAAGATGGGAGGGTATTGCGCATGACACTGGCATATTTTTTGAGGCATTACGAAATCCAAGTTTAAATTTCCAAATACCATCTGGTGGTTAGTATTATTTTATTTTCATTTTAGATTAAATAACGGTGGCTAATGAGATTAAATAATAATTGCAGATAAATACTATTTGGTTGATGCTGGCTATCCAAATATGATGGGATTTTTAGCTCCATATAAAGGAGAAAGATATCATCTTCCAGAATTTAGACGTGGTAGTCAACCTCGTGGTCCTAAGGAAACATTCAACCAATCTCATTCATCATTAAGAAGTGTGATTGAGCGAACATTTGGTGTTTGGAAAGCACAATGGACAATATTGCAACACATGCCTAATTATGATTTTGACAAGCAAATAACCATTATTGGAGCATCAATGGCTTTTCATAACTTTATTAGGAGAGAGGCTAATCTGATACGGAATTTCAGCCATATGATGATGATGATGATCACTTGCCTAGTAATAGAGATGACAACATTGACCAAGATTGTCGTCTAACAGTGGACGATAGTTAGATGGGAGCTATTCGTGATAGAATTGCTTGTGAGATTAGTAGATAGACTTTACTTTGTATTAATTTATTATATAAAGTTGAATTTTGTTGCACTTATCTTTAGTTTTAATATTTGTATAAAACATATTTAAATTTTATAACTTAATTATAATTTTATTATAATTTTGTCCAATAGAATTTTGATAGCCAAACAAGCAAAAAAAAAAAAAAAAATCATTTTTGCAAGGGTAATTGGGTCATTTCAGTATTATAAGTAGCTTCAACAAAGGGTAGGGCTATTTACAGCCCACCTTTTACTAAAGGCAGCCCATTTTCTAAATATAACCCACCCAATTGTATTTTTACTAAAGGCAGCACGATAAAATTTTAATTAAATATACTCATTTTACCCTTTTCTAAATACAACCCATTACATAATAGAAATACTATAAGCAACCCATATTACCCCCAACACCGTATTACTCCAACACCAAACCTAAAACATATTACCCCCAATACTTTTGTCTTAGGATTGTTTGTATATTATTGGTAAACATTATATTTGGATTAAACATGCTTCAAAATATGAAAAGTAGCACTCCATAACCATTATGGTGTGATGGTATTACGAAAAAAAACCCATATTTCGATCGAAAAATAGAAAAAAAAAAAAAAAAAAACTGTGTTCGTGTTCTCATTCAGCCTGGTAAGGCCGAATGTGAAGCTTTAGTATTCGGTAGGCCAACACCGAATGTGATGCTTTAGTATTCGGTAAGCCAACACCGAATATGAAGCTTTAATATTCAACAATTACATATTCGGCATTAGCTTACCAAATATTAAAGCTTCATATTCGGTGTTGGCTTACCGAATACTAAATCATCACATTCAGTGTTGGCTTACCGAATACTAAAGCTTAATATTTGGCTTTACCAGGCCGAATGCGAACACGAGCACAGTTTTTTTTTTTTTTTTTTTTATTTTTTGATCGAAATATGAGTTTTTTTTGTAACACCATCACACCACAATGGTTATAGAGTGTTACTTTTCATGTTTTGAAGCATGTTTAATCCAAATATAATGTTTATCAATAATATACAAAAAAACCTACAACGAAAGCTTTGGAGTAATATGTTTTAGTTTGGGGTATTGGGAGCTGAGGTTTTTTTTGTCGCTGTGGTTGCCGCAGTCTTTTGTTGTCATGGCGGCGGTGGTAGCGTTTGATGGCGGTGGAAGAAGAACATGAAGAATAAGAAGAAGATGTTGTTTTGAAGAGCTTGGTGATTAAGAAGATTGAGAGTAATGGATTGTATTTAGATTCGGGGCACTTATGGTATATTAAAATTTTTGTTTTGTATAGTAACGGGTTGCCTAAAGATTAATGGACTGTAGTTAGAAAAGAGTAAAATAGACCCAATAAAAATTTTAAATGGGTTGCCTTTAGTAAAATGGTGAGCTGTAAATAGCCCCACCTTCAACAAATGGTATCCAAACAGACAATTGACTTCTTTCTACAGCACAGCACTTTAAAATACAGTATCCAAACATAATTGACTTCTACTTCTGATTCTGCTTTAACAGCACAAGCATAAACATATCCAAACAGGCCCTTACTAGTTTATCCGGTTCAAGTTCACATCTAGTTCGGTTGTCTCTTTTTGTTTCGTTTTCGTTTTCATTTTGTTGTGTTGTGTTGTGGAGGTTGGCCGTATGTTAGGGTTTCAGTACAGCCGAAACAGAACATTGGGCAATACATACAATAGCACTCCTTTTCTTTTCTTTTTTGTGAAAAGTATATACAGTATATACATTCGCCGCAAACAGTTGTTCACAATCGAATTTTTTTCCTTTCTAATCAGCAGATGTTTGAACGGAATTGTTAATTAGTTCAGTTACCCTTTCTTGATTAGTATTGAGTGAAACAAGGAAACTCTTTGATGTCTAGGGGTTTTATTTTAATATTAGACATTTCGTGCTCACAATTCTTTCCTTTAAATTTACTTATCATACCAACTCTAATTGACTCGGTTAGCTTACAAGTTACGAATGTAAGTTGATTTAGTTTGTACATTTTTAATTAAGTAAATAAAAACCAAAAGATTGGCTAGTTTCCTCCACCTATTCCTGATTTAGAAATGCCTATTCTAGAATCACTCTCCCGCTTGCATCCTTCTGTTCCTACTCCTGGAATACTTCTCAAATTTCCCACATCAGGAAATTGACAACACCATCTATAAGGTTATGGATTATTAGATTTCAACGTATCTGATAGTTTTGGGCAGAAGCCAGAGACTCCTCTTGGCATCAAATTGGACACTTTAACAACATCCTTCTGTCTCCTAATTCAAAAGAAACTGACATTTCCAATATAACCACTGATGGCATTAAACCAATTATAGGTAAATACTTGCTAATAGATCCATGGCTGAATATGGATTTCCTAACTTTCTAAATATATGACCTACTCAGCCCGAGCGTAATCCAGAGAGCAAGCAAAGCAGTGACGTCTCGTCCACAAAAAGGTCACCGGACAAGAATCCACGCCATGTTGGCATCAGTCAGTCATACAAAGTACGCAAGAGTCAGCATCTATTACGTGGACCCGATAACTACATAGCTTCTCTTATTTGGGGGCCGAACGAAAGTGAATGTGCAAATCAGAGTTGAGGCATGGCCCAGATGGGCATGATTTTACACCTAATGAAATTGTTTATGTAATAAGATCAGGCGCAGGCAGGCCAGCCGGCCTTTTGAGGCACAGATAAAAGTCACAGATTTAGAAACATGAACAGAGACACACGCAGAAAACAGAACTTAAATGAATATTCCTCACAAAAAGACAAAAGCATAACAGAGCAAAAACTTGTGCCAACATGAATTACTCGGAATCTTTCAAACCCAGTATTAAGTATAATTTCCATAGTCTTGACCGCAAACTGACACTAATATAAAATTTCTCATACAATAAATATTAACATAAATGTTCTCAGGGGAAAAAAACCTTCAAATATGAAAATAAAAAATTAAAAGGAAAAAGCATCACAATCACTCTCCTGCTACAAACGTCCTACTAAAAGACATGGTTGAACCACAGATGATGCAAGGCAAGGAGGTACCAAAGGTTTGCCCTCCACATCCGGAGGGGGCCATTAGAGGTAAGCATCTAACCCATAGTGACAAGGCCGTCCATCACATAGGATGAAACACTATTATACATCAAAATCACAAATATATCCTCCCTCAATAGTGCCACCTCAACACTTTCCATGTCAACCAAACTGAGTTCACATGACACATAACACGAAAAGCCAACTAAAGGGAAAAAAGAACTCACCATCAAACTCTTGTGGAACTCAGAAGCACTTCCTGTGGACAATGGATGGGCCGGACTCATCATATTCACCCTTTGAAATCCACATCTGAATGCAAAATGTAAGCATGTTAGAACTGAGACAGAAGCTTGTTCGCACAAGAAAAATCAAACAATGAGGAAGAAAAATATTCACCTGCTGGAAGGTGCTGAGAGATGCAAGGATTGATCCTCCAATCCAGACACTGTACTTTCTCTCTGGGGGGGCCACCACCTTAATCTTCATGCTGCTGGGAGCAAGAGCTGTAATTTCCTTGCTCATTCTGTCTGCAATACCAGGGAACATAGTTGAGCCACCACTGAGCACAATGTTTCCATAGAGATCCTTCCTGATATCCACATCACACTTCATGATGGAGTTGTAGGTAGTCTCGTGGATTCCTGCAGCTTCCATACCAATCAGAGATGGCTGGAAGAGGACTTCTGGGCACCGGAACCTCTCAGCTCCAATCGTGATGACTTGTCCATCAGGCAATTCATAGTTCTTTTCAACAGAAGAGCTGCTCTTGGCAGTCTCCAACTCCTGCTCATAGTCAAGAGCAACATATGCAAGCTTCTCCTTCATGTCACGGACAATTTCTCGTTCGGCAGTGGTGGTGAACATATAACCTCTCTCAGTGAGAATTTTCATCAGGGCATCTGTAAGATCACGGCCAGCAAGGTCAAGACGGAGGATAGCATGGGGAAGGGCATAACCCTCATAGATTGGCACAGTGTGACTCACACCATCACCAGAATCCAGCACAATACCTGTTAAAAGAGTGAAACAAATCAGAGTCGGAATGATATATAATAATGAAAGAGATAACATAAACATTCAGACTGATAGTTATTTATACGAACCAGTTGTACGACCACTGGCATAGAGAGAGAGAACAGCCTGGATGGCAACATACATGGCAGGCACATTGAATGTCTCAAACATGATCTGAGTCATCTTTTCTCTGTTGGCCTTCGGGTTGAGGGGTGCCTCTGTGAGAAGCACAGGATGCTCCTCAGGAGCAACACGAAGCTCATTGTAGAAAGTGTGATGCCAAATCTTTTCCATGTCATCCCAATTGCTGACTATACCATGCTCAATAGGATATTTCAAGGTAAGAATACCTCTTTTGGATTGGGCTTCATCACCTACATAGGCATCTTTCTGGCCCATCCCAACCATGACACCAGTGTGCCGGGGTCGACCAACAATACTGGGAAACACCGCCCTGGGAGCATCATCACCAGCAAATCCAGCCTGCGTAGAAAACATCGCATAACAATTTTATTTAACTTTAGAATCCTGAGACTGCAAGGGCCAGGAAGAACAGAACTGGATACAGTTACACAGGCTTGAAAAGAATTGGCTAACCTTCACCATTCCAGTTCCATTGTCACAAACGAGTGGCTGAATATCCTCGGCATCGGCCATCTTTTACAAACCTGCAGAAGAAATATCAGTGAAGTAGAACTGAACACAAGGAAAAACTAGATATCCATAAACAATAAAACACAACATGATTTTAAATACTTGTCTTCTTCACTGACCAAATATCTAATATGTCCAGAATTGTGTGAATGAAGTGTGTAATAAATGAAGAGTTCTTCACACATAACATGATTCCAAATACAGGTACTAAAAAACCTTATTCTATGTTGAAAATGACATACAACAGAAAGATCCAATTACCACCTTCGTTCACATTTTCAATTGTAAATTGAAGTTTCGCAACCTCAGATTTTTCATAAATACAAAATGTATAAACAAAAATCTCCACTCAACTGAGCCTCATACAACTATTTGGTTTGGTTAAGTTTTTCATCCTTTAGTAGGCAGGACAATGTGGAAAATTTTTTTTAAAAATAAGTATATATTGTTTTTCGTTTCTTCACTTTCTCAGCAACCAAACGAAGTGTAAAATCAAACCTGCCATGCAAGATATTTTTACTTCAAGCAATGACCCCAAGATATTCACAGACCATCGAAGTTTTTACTTCACAACGGAATGAGAAACGAAAAAAAGGGAAGATCGATCGACTTTCAACCAATAAGAAATCATTCCAAAAGATCTAAGAGGAAAATGAAGACACAAAGAAAATCAAATCAAATCCACAGATCAGACAATAAAAGGATTAAAAATAAAAAAGCATAGATCCGGACAAATCAAAACCAGATCAGATTATCAAATCAGCCGATCACACAAATTTTTTTAATATTATCTCTTTAATAAATAATAATGCAAGACAAATGGATGATACATCAGAAATGCATAAACTACACAATTGGAGACAGGAATGATGCACGCTATATGAGGCTAAACCTCGCGTTCATACACAACAGGATGGCATGCTATACTTAATTACAGATCTCACCTCCGGTAGCAAATACAGATCCAAATACATACCAAAACCCTAGATCGGAAACTATAAGCCACTACAAAGCTAAATCTGAACTCATAGAGTAGTCAATCCTGCTGATTTGACAGAGTCTAGCAAAAATCGATACTTTCCACATAGAACCGCATCAATTCGTAAATCAAACCACAAAACAACCGATCTTCCGACAGTTTTTATGGATTTATCAACAGATATCAGGAATTTTGTATCCGTAAGATTAAATCAAAAGCAAAATCCCAAAGAAAATACAATCGATAGACAAAACATTAAGAGATTTACATCAGCAAAAATGAAATCAAAGGCAAATAACCCAATCTGTACAATCAAATCTAGCAACAACAAAAAAAATTGAAAAAAAAAAAGAAGCAGATCGAATCGAAGTTTACCTTGTTGATCGGAGAGACGAAAACAAGACGGAGTCGAAGAGGAAGAAGTATAAGATCGAAGATAACCAAGCCAATCTCCGAAGACAATGGCCTGGCACGCCCTTTCTCTAACACTTTCTCTCTTTCAAAGACACTATCCACGGCGGAAAAGCTAGAAATAAATAGCGAAGCGAGGGCAGAGAAGTATATATATATAGAGAGTGAGTGTGAAATGCAAATGAAATGAAACGAAATTTAAGAATAAGGAGGTGGGGGTGAGGAGGAGGAATCATTTCGACCACGAGAAAAGATAGGGTGACCTGGATGACAGCCTTTCGGCATGTTCGTCCGTGGGACTCTGTTTTCCTTCGATCTAATCCTGGCCGTTGGATCTGTCCTTGGGCTTATGCTATTGGCTATTCCCACGTCAGCTTGGGCAGCTAGAGCCGGAGGTTTTGATCGAATGTCTGATGACTAGTGTCCTTTCTGGTAGCCACCCACCCACCAAGCAGTCGCCGGCGGAGCAGGGCCAGAAGGGATACGGCTCGGCTCGGCTCGGCTGAGAGAGTTAGCAGGTATGCGTATGGACTGTGGAGGGATACTCAGCTGTACACTGATTTCTTTAATGTTTTCGTAAGTGGGACCGGGCCTGTACACCACGTCACGCATTTTCAAATTCCACACCTCCATTTTTCGTACTTTCAAACTACTCGGCTCCAAGATCCCCCCATTAAGCTCGAATGAGTCTCGGTAGTATAAAAGGATGGTGATTTGTTGATCACTTATTTTGCTATTAGAAATTCAAATCAAATCGAAAATATTCAAATTAAATATTAAAATTTAAATCAAGTGATGAGGTTCAAATTTAAATCCTAACAACTTATAAGTAAATTCCATGCATAACAATAAAATAAAATAGAGAATGAGAAGAATGTGTAGATGAAGTGAAAAATAAAAAAGACTTTTATTAATGACTAACCACAACACAATAAAATATTCGTCAGTATGGTTCGAACTATTCTTGAGCCCTTTGAAACAAAAATACTACTTTCCTCAAAGAACAACTTCAAACTTACTCTCGAACCACAAGTGCTTTGAATCAAGGTGCATTCGATGTGGAGCCACATATGACCGAGCCACATATGACCGAGCCACATAAAAAATAAAAGGAATCTCTCATATCCTAATTAAATTAGGATAGAAGAAATGGGTGCTCTCTAATTTATAGGTTGAGTTAATATGTATTGAGAGAGAGAGAGACTGTTAGTTTTCAGGTCTTTATTTATAGACTTTTAAGTAGTAGTCTCCTGATCGATTCCAACTATTTGTTGGATCATCCTCATCTTCAAGCTTTATCTTAATCAAGAGGCTGGATTATCTTCAACTGCTATCTATTCCCATCTGGATAAGACTACTTCTTTGGCTTGATAATTATCCTCCAAGAGCGAAGAGTTTGGATGCCAACAAACTCCTTAGAACTAGCATTCCTTATTGGCTTCTAACTCCTTGAAAACTATTCTAATTCTAGCCAATTTATCATTGGTTAGAATTAAAGAATTTAATTAAAACCAATTTACTGGATATCTAATGGCCCAGTTAAAAAATGGATTAACATACCCCCGAACTCTTGTAAAAAATTGAGAATTAAATTTTAAAAGAGTTGATTCAAATACATGTTTTTAATTTTTAATTTTTGGCCTTGCTCTTGATTTTTCATGGAACCATCAAAACACTACCATGAACTCATCCTAATTTAGCCACGGATTGGCTTTATAAACTCATGGTTTTGGAATGTTTTTTTAACCCTTTCATTGAATCATTAACTTACATTAAAGTAGCCACGATTGGCTTTATAAATTCATGATTTTGAATTTTTTTTCTTTGGTGATGGAAAATGCATGATAGCAGAACCTTTAAACTGTGTCCAAATTTCCTAAAAATATCCACAATGAATTTTGCTTTGAAATTTTGTACAGTAGAAATAAACATGCCAATGAATGTTTCCATAAAATATCATAAATTTTGAACCATTTTAACTAAGTTCGAAGTACCCCTAAAGTTCAGTTATCTGTGCTGGAAAATGCAAGACAAGACCTATTAGTGGTGTTCGAATTTTAAAAAAATAGCCAAAAATTATTTTTCAATGAAATTTTACAGACTGAAAATAGACATGAAAATGAACATGTTTGAAAATTTTCATGATTTTTGGACCGGTCTAGGTAGGTTCGAATGACCCCTCAAGTCAGAGTACATGCGGCAGCAGAACTTTCTAGCACGTTTCGGGTTATAGAAAAAACTACTTCGAGGTATGCAAACCACCTTCAAATGACATGAAATTTTGTGGAGTTCAACGTCAATAAGTTAAGAAACCATATAAACAAACGGAATTCATAAATAATTTTTCTAGAATTAATTATGAATTTACTAAGAAAACTGGTCAAGCTGTTAGGATACCAGTGAATTAAACTGAAAAAAAATTCTTAGCCATTTGTTTAGCTATTTACTTGGCCACATTGAGGTCAATAATTTTGGCCAAGCTACTGAATCAACTTAATCAGTTTTGATAAAAAGTCTTCACCAATAAAATTTTGATTAACCCATCCATTTTGATGCTAATTTGATGAGCTTCACAAATCCAATTTGGATATGAAATTACCCATGTAAGATGAGTGGTTTTCTTACTTTGTTCGAACCTAACACCCTCTTTAACAATCCCAAAAATTTTGTGATAGTCTAAAGTAATTGGTGGAGGTTCTTTAAAAATAAAATCAACATGGAGTGGTTCATCTAAATGCTTCCACTCATGTAAAATTGAATTATGGCATTCTTTTTGGCCATCACCTATTTCATTAACCACCAAATTTTGGCCATCAACTCTATGGTTTTGGCCACATTTTTGGTCAACGGACACTGCATCAACAAATAAATTTTGGCCATTTTTTTTCATCATTTTTGTCATCATAACTATTATTTTGGTCATCACAACCATGTACATTGTTATGACCATCAATTTGTTCGGTTTGAACAGCACTATATTCACTTCGAACCTCTATAGTACCCTCGAGTTTAACTTAGGTACTTCCGTTTGCTTTTCAGCAGGCTTTATAAATATTTCTTTTTCATGGTACCCCCGAATGTCTCCTCAATGTGGTTTTCCCTTTGGAAACCATCATTCGATATTTTTATTTGACTTTCTATATTGCTAAAAAAAATTTCTAGTTATAGCCTAATAATTTTTTATGATCTTTTAGAAGTTCCTTTACCCCCCGAGGGTAATCTATCGAAGATTATAACCGTGTGTCTTTCGACAGCCTTTTCCATATTGATCCTTCTTCGACTTGCCAAATTATTGACAAAATTTTCCAACAAAGGCCAGATATATTCTGTCAGCCTTTTACTTTGCTTAGACTTTTCCAACAATTATTGCAATATCGCATTTGTTTGTTGTAGTATTGCATTTGTTTGATGGGCGCTGGCTTCTAATTTTACATTTGTTTGCTGTAACAAAGCATTTTTTTTTTTTTTTTTTTGTTGAGCTAAGGCTTCTAATCTCATCAAAAAATCCTTATTTCGAACAGGGCGGTCTGTTTTAGAGTTACTATGTTCAAGACCAGCCTCTCCTGCTTATTCATTATTAACATGTTTGCTTCTAGTGTTAAGAGCCATTACACTTGGTTATCCTACCGGGCGTTCCAAAATGTTGATTACTTTTTTAGCTTTTAGGAATTCAAATCAAATAGATGAGATTCGAGTCAAATATTAAAATTCGAATCAAGTGATGGGGTTCGAATGGCTTCAATTAAGAGGACTTTTTAAGGGAGACAGGCCAGGTCAATTAATCCTAACAACTTATAAGCAAACTTCATGCATAACAATAAAATAAAATAGAGAATGAGAAGAATGTGGAGATAAAGTGAAAAATAAAAAGACTTTTATTAATGACTAACCACCACACAATAAAACGTTAATCAGTACAGCTCGAACTACCCTCGAGCCCTTTGAAACAAAGCTACTACTTTCCTCAAAGAACAACTTCAAACTTCTTCTCGAACCACAAGTACTTCGAATCAAGGTGCATTCGATGCGGAGCCACATGTGACCGAGTAGCATCAAAGACAGAAGGAATCTCTCATACCCTAATTAAATTAGGGTAAAAGAGATGGGTGCTCTCTAATTCATCGGTTGAGTTGATGTATGTTGAGAGAGAGAGAGAGTCTGTTGGTCTTCAAGTCTTTATTTATAGACTTTTAAGTGGTAATCTCCTGATCGGTTTCAACTATTTGTTGGATAATCCACATCTTCAAGCTTTATCTTCATCAAAAGGCTGGATTATCTTCAACTGCTATCTATTCCCATCTGGATAAGACTCATTCTTTGGCTTGATAATTATCCTCCAAGAGTGAAGAGTTTGGATGCCAACAAACTCCTTAAAACTAGCATTCCTAACTGGCTTCGAACTCCTTGAAAACTATTCTAATTCTAGCCAATTTATCATTGGCTAGAATTAAAGAATTTAATTAAAACCAATTTACTGATCATCTAACGGCCCAGTTAAAAAATGGATTAACAGGATTATATTTCATGATGTCGAAATATGGGATTTAAATATTGATATCTTATGCCATCTCCAATCATTTATGTTTATTTTTACTTAAACCTTTTTATTTTTACCTAAACAAAGTATAAAGCCTAAACCCTTTTATTTTAGTTAAACAGAGTAAAAAGCTTGATTTGATATAAAGCTCTCCAATTATTTACTCAAATCTTAAAAAAAAAAAAAATTATATTTTCCTTCTACAAAAATAAAAAACTGTACTATTTCTGCCCCCCAAAAATGCCCTAAGCTATTTACCCTATTTTTTGTACATCTATATCTCTGTCCTAGCAGCAGCAAGAGAAGAAGAGGGAGGGAGGGAGCGCCCTACGCTATTTACCCTATATTTTTCTTATGTTTCTCCTACATCTCCATCTCTACCCTAGCAGTGGCAAATAAAGAGAGTGATGCCCACATCGTAAAAGGGGACAGAGAGAGTGTGTATAGTTGAGGGCTGAAGGCTGCCATGGATATGGCTGTGAACCAGCGACCTAAGGGATTTGGAGGCCGTTCACTTAAATCATTGTGGATTGTGAATGATCTTTATCCGTCTCGATTTATCCTTCTCTATTATCCACATTTATCCTACTCTATTATCCACTCAAGATTGTGTTTTTGAAAAAGGATAAAAGTTTGAGAAAAACTTGGAGTCGCCACCTTATTTTTAAGGAATAAGGAAACCATAAAAAAAAGTTTTACTTTCAATAAAACAATGATCCCATATTTTGGAAAAACATGGTCTTCAAATCAAAGTTGGATTCGGGGGCTAGGTTATGAAGTGGGAAGGTTCCAAGGAACTCCTTGTAGGCACCCACCTCACCCTAATTAAAGGTTTCCTAATTGAGTTTGGGCTTCATCAAAATCTCATAAAAACAACCCTATCATATCTAATCAACCAAGAAAATAGTATGATAATACTAGATAATAGATAATAATAATAAAAAAGAATCAAAATCCTAAAGACCTTAGGAGACATAGAGTCATCCTAAGATTGGACTTGCGCCATATTGACTGCCTACGTACCTTACCAAATTCTTGATAAGAATCAAAGTCCACGTAGTTCGATTACTTAGGATTCTCCTATTGTAATGAACTACACCTTTAAAGGCATTCTACCTTATCCAAGACTCTATCTTTGAGAGTTTACTTTTATTTAAAATACTTCATCATTCAAAGTGGGAGTTTCATCCCAAAACAAACTCTCAAATTTCAATTACACTGAGAAATCTCCTCGAAGATAGACTCCTAAACAAGTCAAAATCCCTAATCGGATGTAGTTTTCACAACAAAGGGGAATCCTAAGCGGAGCCAAGTGGCTCCCCTAACCTAAAAGTCTCTAACTACATCCTAAGTTAATCTAAACACCTAAAATACTAAATGCATGCTTGCTGGAATTTAAATAAAAATGAATAAAAAAAAACAACTAAATCAATTCTACAATGCATGACAATGTCCTAAACGCAAACTAAGTTATCGATATGAACCTAGGCATATTTCTAAATTAAATTTGATCCTAAAAATGGTTTTTATCCCACTTTAAAGGCACTTTCAATTCATGGACAGATTTGAATGTGTCTTTAAAAGTATATTAAAACTCATGAAAATAACAAATAAAAAATGTGTAAATGATCTATCATGCAACCTAATATGATATACTATTATTACTATGTATAAAACAATGCAAGATATGACTTAAAAATGATAAACAAGTCCATTTAAAGCATATATTCAAATTTGGACATATTTGAATATCCACTAAAAATGGCTTGAAAACCATTCTTAATCCACACAAAATGCCAAATAAAAATCCTAGCATGCATACTAACATAATAGACTAAAATACTTATGCAAATCAATCAAGAAAAATCATATATTCATGCTCAAAACACTAAATTTACTACAAGGGAAGGAACTTACCCTTGCTTGTTCCCTCGAACACAATTCATATATCCATCACTCCAATGCATTCCATGTGGTAAACTCAATTGAAATAAAGCAAGAACAATACCAAACTTGACATACAAGGCCTAAAGCTACTTCTAGCACCCTAACAATGATTATTGACACAAAGACTCACTTTTCTACAAACATGCATCCCTACTCAAAAAATAGAAAACCATATATATAAAACCAATCCTAGCATGCATTCTAAACATAAAATAAACTCCTAAACATACTCCTAACAATCAAACAATGATTATTATACTCATAATATATCAAAGACTCAAACTACACACTAGACATAGCCTAAACTCCTTAAGCATGCAAAATAATGAAGAAAAGACACTCTAAACATATTAAACATTGCATGAACATTAAAAGCATTCAATCCTAACTTAGTATACATGATTAAAGTCTACTTTCTCAACCTATATCATGCATAAAAAATAAAAGAATTGAATCATACATTCTGCAATCACACCAAAGTACTCAAAACATTCTATCTTTAAACTATGTTATGTGAAATTGAATCCTTAGCACAATGGGGTATTCAAACTAACCTTTAGCCTTCTTCTTCCTTGCTCCTAGCCTTCTTCTTCAACCTTTGGTAGCCTCCAAATTCGTAGCTAGGGCTTAGAGGGCTGCTACAAGTGCTATTAAGTCTCCAATGTTAAAAATTCACTTCCTAAACCTATTCCAAAGTGATGTATATATAGAAAAGCTCCAAATTGATCAATGGTCCACATTAAAACCCTAAATAATGATCCAAGGGCCCTAAATGTGTCTTCCAAGGTCGAACCAAACCCTCCTAGCCAAGTTAGATAACCATTGGAAGAGTCCCAAAACCTTAAAACACTCAAAACATCAAAATTGGGCGAATATGGGCATTGGGCTCGGGTGACCGTCCACCCTAGGACGGTTGGCCATCCCTAAAGGGATGTTCATCGAGCCCTCAGCCCAATTTTGCCCTGTGTGGGCCTATTTCAGCTCGTTTCGACTCGGTTTAGGATTTTTTCGGCTTTTCGGGTCCGTTTCAAGTCCAAATTCGACGATTTCTGTTTCGAAACGATCGTGATTCGATTCTCCATGTTTGGAGAAGTGTTTGAAGTAAAAATGTATTGACCAAAGTCAAAGTTTTAGGAAAAAGCTGACCGATTAGCTGTTTTGGGCCTGTCGAGCCCAAATTAGGGTTTTGAAATCTGCTAACCAATCACTCTCAGAACCATTTATTCTTCTCAAAATAAGTTTTAAAACATTTTAAGAAAGTGTTTTGAAGCCTTTGAAGCCTTTGTTTTGATAAAATGATCGAATCCCGGTCGTTTTCGGTTGAAACCCTAATCTGAGCTTAAAAGGGCCTTTTGAGCCTTAAGAGCCAAACATGAGCCCAGAGGCTCAACAGACCTTGCCACTGATCAATTTAGCTACCAAACACATCCTAAATATCCATGCCAAAGCCTCGAGATCGCCCGAGACAAGATTGACAGCCATTTAGAGCCTTTGTGATCAAAAGGACAATATTGTTTTTTAAGTCACAAAAGGCATTATTTTCTATCACGCCTGACGCAGAATGCTATGAAATTTGACAAGGACATTCCTATAATCTCTAAAAACTAAATGCAAAAAGAACCAACTCAATCTGACCTAAAAACCTACATTCGATAATGACCTCTATCTAACTGCTCATAAGGGAAAAACTGGTAACTTAGGGTTTTAACACCCTATTTCACCTCAAATCACAAACAACCATTAATGATCATACTCATGGTAAAAAATGAATGTCTACAATGGCATGGAAGAAGGCTGGTGAGGCGGGAAAGAGGGCTGCCAACAATCATATTTCTCCTACTCAAATTTTTTAGTCGAACTCAATTTAGGTAAGAGATTGAGTAAAACTCAAAATTGGTAAGATTTGAGTAAGGATTGGAGAATGGTTTTGGAGCATTTTTTTTCTCAAATTTGAATTTGAATAAGAGTTTGAAATGCCCTTAGTTATTAAAGTAGATGAGAATGATTCCATTATGCCCTTAGTTATTACAAAAGTAGACTTAAGATATCCTATACTATCAAAACAGTGCTTCTATTTTAAGGTGCACCTTACACAAAGTTATGTAAGGTGACCTCCATAAAACCAATTACAGAATAGATTTTCAAAGACTAACCATTGGACTAGATAAATTGCTTATGAATTTCATGTTCGCTAAAAATCATTGGTGATCAAAAGGTCAGATTTTGAAAAAATAAACCGGGAACAAATAATGATATTTTCAGAGAAAAAAAGTCACAATAATTCCCAAATTATTTTTTTTTCCAAAAACTCAGCATTAGATCACTGTAATTTTTGGCAAACATAAAAATCATGAGCAGTTGATCTAATCCAACAATCAATTTTTTAAAATCTATTCTGCAATTGGTTCTATGGAGGTCAACTTATGTAACTTTGAGGAAAGTGCACCTTATAATAAAGGGACTAACTATCAAAATATATAGGAGAAATTGATGAGAAGACCTTTTTATTTTTTTTGCCTCAAGAAATCCTATAAAGTATAGTATTAGGCCAAAGTCCTTTTATCCAATTATGAAAAAAAAAATGCCCTCAGGTTCATTTTATCTTTCGGTTGCTTGTTTCCCCTTATTTGGGTGAAAATATGAATGAGAAGCAGTAAGAAAGACAGGTGGATCATTGTACTCAGATCTTGCCATTACTCTCTCCCGACACTGGCGATATAGCTTTGGAACTAGATCACGTCGAATAGATCACTAATCCTCAATGGAATCTCGTCGTTGCGCACTCTCGACATCGGCGATGCAACTTTTGAAGTCCGAACAAGATCAACAATCAGCCAAATGTAGTGCCAAGTCAAAGCAAGTTTCTCGCCGCTCTTCTTATCTATGTATTTTGGTAGGTTGAACTGGCTAAATGCTTATAAAGGGACAGTTACAAATCTACCCATGAAGCTATTGGTGCATATTGTAAATGATATTGTTCCATTTATCTTGTTTTCTAAGCACGAGAACCAAGATTGCCTTCCTTATGCATAAAGAACAAAACATGCTAAGTAATATTCTTATTCTACATTGTTTTTGTTTTATTTTATCTTTATTTCTTTCAGTTGGTTTTGGTTTTGGTTGTTTTGATATTACAAGACTCAATATTGATTCAAAATTGGGTTTTCCAATCATGCTAGCAATGATTTATGTGGATGCTGGCTTGATGTCGTAAGTCTTGGCTGGATAGAAATTCAAGCATTTTGATGAATTTTCTTTTTGCTCTATCATTTTTTTTTATTTTTTTTTAATATTTATAAGATTTGTTTGCAGAGATGGGATGTAATTAAGAGGTCAAAAGTTCAAAAAAAATGCACAAAAAATACTGTGATAATTTATATAAAAAATGCAATGAAAACACTAAAAAATGCATTGAAAAAACTAAAAAATGTAGTGAAAATACTCTAAGATGAAGTGAAAACTCAATAAAATCAGTAAAAACACTAAAAAAAATGCAGTGAAAACGCTAAAAAAATGCAAAGAAGACACTAAAAAAATGTAATGAGAACGCTAAAAAATGCAGTGAAAAAATGTAGTGAATACACACAAGTGCAGTTAAAACACGCCCAAGTGAAAACTCAATATATATATATATATATATATATATATATATATATATATATATATATATATATATATAACCTAATATGTAACACATATTCTTACCCATGGTTTGACACATGGTATGTAAAACCTAATATATGATCAGTATTTTGACAAATCGACCATTGGATTAGATATTCCACTTATATGCATCACGCTTGCCAAAAATCACATTAATTTGATGGCTGATTTTTCAGAACACTAACTATGAAAAATTGTAATAGTTTCCTAAAAAAAATTACGGTTTATTTCAAAACTGTGACATTTTTGAAAAAGTAGCTATTGGATCAATGTGATTATTTGATTTACCTTCAGGTGGCACCCTTTCAAAAGTCACATTCTCTGTGTATCAAACAGTACCTAAAACCCTTGAAAATGTGCCAGAGCAACAATAACAGGCGGTCTACCTTTACCAGTGCTACACTTCCTAGATTTTCCTTTCTAATAGTCTTGCAATAATCCCTTATCCTATTGTATTTTGTCATCATTCTCTTTGTTCTATAAATTTGGCTTCTGGACATATCAATCATAAACTCTCGCCTGACACTTTTGTATACAGCTGTATTATTTCATTTAGGGTCATCGTTCATCTTCTCTAAATATCTACTTGCCAACCAAATAAAATTAGTATGCCAATTATCAAAACTCCGTTGACACCTATGCTTTTCGTTGAAAGCCTTAACTTAAAAAGTATTTGCGTTGTGATGCATGTACACACCACCCGCATTGAAATTTGCACATTGCGATTACCCTATGACCTGCATTTAAAAAAAAAAAAAATCAAAGTCATTTTGAATAGCAAACCTCCTAATAGCATCCCTAAAGACTTGGTTACGTGTGAATTCTTGACCTACGGTTATAACAGGCTTTGCCATATCCCTGTCTTCATAAAACTTGGGGTTTTTTCGATTCCTCGTGATTTAATAAGGAACGAAGAGAATGCAACTCATCACTCTGTGCATATATTAACTATTCACTATTGCCATAATCAACATGACATTTTCCCCAAGAGTTTCGGGGTGGAAAAAACTGTGAATCACTATCATTGGAGTTTAACTGAACTATCTCGCTAGAGAATTGACTCAATTCAGAGCCATCTACATTCGAAAAAATATTCACTTGGTTTACCATGTGCACCAAACTCTTGAGGTTATGCTTGTTTGTCACAAGGCTTCCGTTGCTCTAATTCAACTTTTATAGCTATTGGTTCTTTTACCCTTACCTTTTGAGCAAATGGTGTTAACAAAAGCGACGGAGGTTCTACAGATAATGGTTCAAATACTTGATTAATCGAAGCAACGATATGTACTTCTATAAGATCTTTATCCTCATGGATTGCAAACATGTCCATTACATCTACATTAGTGACCAACTCTTTTAACCCCCATACAAATTCGTATATGGGATCTTATGGTATATGATGTTGTCCTTATCCTCATAAAGGTCCTCAGTAACATTTTTCTCAATCACATGCAATACTGTTATTTTATATATATAAAAATTGCAAGAAACTAAATTACACAACGCCAAACACATCACTTTCAAAACATCTACAATTGATTATATTTATATGAGTTGAAATTGACACACCTTATAAATTTTAGGTTAGATATCACTAGAGATTGAGCTGCTCTTCCTTCAATGTCAAAGATTACGATCAAGCTTCTAAGTGAGGGATGGTTGGTGCCTTTATAGTTACGGTTTGGTTTGTACGAATAGGGTTAGGAAAAACAGTGTGTGGATGGGTGGTCGACGGTGGTCGAAACTCCACCCAATGTCGATGGCTGACGACGTCAATCACTGGAGATGTAGTCTAGATGGTTGATGATGGAGGTGTTGATGTGGATGGATTTGGGTGTTAAGTGTTGATGGAATTGTATTAATTAAGTTAGAATGTTAGGATTTTAGGATTTTAGGATTTTTATTGGGTTGACTTGACATGGGTTGTTTTAGACCCACGGGCAATCCATATATTTATCTTCCATCCATTATTTTAAAGCTTTATTTATTAAAAATGCACAACAATAAAATTCATTTTTTAGTTAACATCGTATGCCCTTTACTCATTTTCAATAGTATAGGGGCCAATGTGTCCCAATTAAAAGTATCGGGGGCAAAGTGAAAATCGTTGATAGCTTAGGATGTCAAAAGTGTAATTTCTCCAAAAATTTATCACTCAATGTAGCACGCAATGTTCAAAAACAAACTATTCTTTTTGTCATTTCTAATTTGTCGCCTTATATAGTAATGATATAATATCATGTAAGCATAATAGACTAATATAGATGCTAACATGACATGTTAAATATCATGTAAATCAAAAGATGATGATAATGATAATGTTCCTTATACTTACTCAAATGGAGTGCTTGTTTGACAGATTTTATATTTTCTAAACTTTTTTAGGAGGACAACATTAGAGCATACCATATGAGCTTGTTCAAAAATTAGTACATTGGTGTAAAAAGCATTTTTCTAATAATAAAAGGAATGTTATATTTAATTATTCATGAAAAATAAATGTAACCCATAAATAAGTCCTCAAAGCAACTCCAATCATAGTTAGCTAAAATGTGATTTGGTTAGCAAAATGTTTAAATAAAATTTTACCTCCCTACTTCACTAACCATACTAGCCATTTTGGCTAACATTTAATAACACTAAATTCAAATAACATGTTGAAAAGAAAGAATTGTAGGAGATTTAATGAATCGAAAAAGATGGATAGCCTATCTCTCTTAGACATATTTGCCTTCCCATTTGGGAGTTAGCCAAAATGATTAGTTAAATATAGTGGTGATATTATGGTTTAATTAGGCATTTTGTTTAATATTCTTCAATAACTAGCATGGATGGAGTTGCTCTCACCATAGAACCAACAAATTACTTGTAATAAAGAAGAGTCTAACATTGGCAAAGGTATGTCTTCAAGATAAAATCTTTCAACACTTACCTAATAATTTACTAAAAAAACATTTAAAAAAAAACTAATGCTATGTTTTTAGGTGAAAGATATAAGAACATATGAATAATTGCTACAACTACGACTCCAAACTAAGACATTGCCTATGCCTAATTCCTTTTCCCACATTCCTCGCCACCCATCTAGTTTCGGTGAGACTAATACTATTAGACTAATATATTATTGACATCCATCAATTAAATCACATGTTATCAATATGCTACAAATCTTCACAAATCTTGGTAAAAAATTTTTTTAAAAAAAATATTTTAAAGAGTTCTATTATACGTATATCATATCAATTTGGTCCCAACTTATGTTAACTCATGTGGTCGACTAATATAAACAAACATGTCAATCTGCTTTAAAGAAACATTAAAAAAAATTAAAGTAGATAAACTTTCCCTAATTTTTTTTTTTATATTTTCCTTTTTTAAGTGGGAAACACAATAGCTCATGTCAACCAGCCATATAAGTTGGGATGCCAATTAGGATTATTGTATTAGATTGTATAAGATTTTTCTATTTTAAAATTCAAGCCTCGTTTGAGACCTAAAACTTATGCATTCACTTTTTTCTTCTGTTCTTACTTGTTTTCAGTTTTAGCTTCTTCTCACAATTAATCGAAAAAATAAAAGATAATATTAATAAATCTAATGAATGCTATGCAATATACATAAAAACAAACAAAATTGCATAAATATAAATTACAAGAGTGAAGAGAGAGAGAAATCAAACAAAAGATATTAAAGTGGTTTGGCACACTTTGCATACGTCCACGCCTTAAGATCCTAGCTCTTTCGGGTGGAGATCAAATCTTTCGCCAAAAGTGCACTCTCTCCTCCTTCTTCCAAGAAGAGTTATAGCACAACCCTTTCATAACAATATTTACAATAAATATTTGTGTACAATAAAGGCTTCTCAAAGAGTAGTTGAGTGCAAATGAAGCTCACACTAATATCTCCCAAAGATTAAACTAGTTGGCTTAAGAGAGAATGTGATTATTTGACTAAATTCACACAAGAACGATGCAAACTAAGTTACAATATGTTTGTGCGTGTTTATTAGCCCAAACAAACCCCACATAATGAGTATTTATAAGCATAAATGTCAATATGGCCAATGGAGTTCAAAATAGATCAATTTAAAGCTTTTCAAAATTAGCTGTTATGTTTTCCCGAGTCGATTAGTCAACTAATGATCTGATTAATCAACTAGTCCATATGATTAGCCATAATGAATGATTAGTTAACTAATCATGTTGAGAATCAAAATTATGGTTCTAGGCTTGTTCTAGTCGATTGGTCCAAAGGTCGAGTCGACTAGCCATGCTCCAGACCATAAAATTGAGTTTAAAACATTACAAAGTCAAGGGCAAATAACCACTAATAATTCCCAAACAATTTTATGCTCATTTGACTTTCACCATCCTCAAAATAGGACTTAGTGAATATAACCTATAATGCCCCGACTTGACAGTTTCACCGACCCTCCTGGGCAGGTCAGTACCAGTCAAGATAAAAGTACAATTTGTACTACTCACACATATTTTCATACTTGAGAGAAAGAAATAAATATAACAACCATGTCATGAAATGAAATATTGTATATACAATATATCCCAAAGCGAGTAATACATACTAGTACATAGTCAATAAAAAAAAATATTAATGCCAACAACCTTGGCATATAGGAATGTGATATAATATAAATAGATGTCCAAGAGTTCAGAACCCCAAGCAACTACATGCCATGATGCAAAACAGCTCAGAATATCAGTAAACCTAGCACCATTGGAGGAGCGTTCCTGAAAGGCGAAACACTCCTAGAACCCTATGAATCTCCTATATTAAAAACAGTTGCGAGCATTGAATACTCGATAGAAATATAGTCCACAACTAGAAATGATAATATAGATGTATGGAATATTTATAAAGAAATCACAATCAATCAGTTATCAAAATGAGTATGAAACAATAAGTGTAGACTTTTCACAATTTGATATGCACATAAAATTTTGTTGATCTCATGTTATTATCCGTTCCATCCATTTCATCATAGGGCTTGCGAGAGTATTACAAGAACACTCCATTCGGGCTAAAAAGCCCGTGGTTCAGCCAAGTTACGTCTCAACAATAAGGTCGAGGAGTGATCTATAACCTATTTTTTTAGAGGAGTAGTCTCTACCCTTTCATTCGACAAGTAGTCTCCACCTAGGACTCATGGCCCTTAAACTCCCTGCAATACAAATCGAGCCGAGAACACCATATATCCAATCCATATCGCTTAAACAATGCCAAGCAGTCGCCACAAGAAAGATGTGAGGCATATAGATCCAATAATAGCTCAATCAAAAACATACAATGTAGTTTGAAATAGTATGCCATCACAATTTATATGTATAAGACATACCACACAACAGTTATACATAGGTATAATACATGCATCACAATTTGGTTTGTAAAGCATTCAAGATGAGGGTTTTGTAAATAAAACATTTTAAAAGAATCACCTATCACCAATGTTAGAGAGGATGGACATATTCCTACCTTAACCAGTGCAAAGACAAAATCCCTAGGCTTCTGGTGTTCTTAGGTGCAATGAAAAAGCTAGCAAGCAAAAGGATTGGTCCCTAGACTATCTGAATTTGAAAGAAAAAACAAAATAAAGCATATCAACCTTTGACTCATACTCACTCCCAAACAGAAAGGTAACCAAGGTTTCACACACCAAAACCAAGACTTTAAGGCTTGAAAAGGTCATAACCGAACCCTTTCTAGGTTCTTTATACTCTAAAGAAAAGACAAAGGGAGACGAATTAAGCAAAGTGGATTAAACAAAGAAACGCCCACCTCTATTGATAGAAGCAAATGCTCTATTGATAGAGAATTGCCTCCTACCAACTAATTTCTCAAACCTCTGCACTCTCTATCGATAGAGGTAACCCCTTTATCGATAGAGGTAACCCCTTTATCGATAGAGAACACCCAGAGTCGCCCAATTATGTGCTTTTTTATGCCAAACTCAAACCAAACATCCCAATCACCAACCAAAACCCAAAATATCACCATGGAACTTCGGATCCATCGTAAACAAGCCTTAAGAATTGTAAACCAAACAAAACAAGAAATATCGAACGGTCCGATCTTGAGATCCACATGGTCTTTGGCATAAAACTTATATAAAGCCATAAATGACACAACCCACACCAAACTTCTCCAAATCGCTCAACAAACTTCAAATACCCAAGACCAACTACTCATAATCAAACCCTAAAACTCCCACATACATAATCCATTCAAGATTTCATGAGATTGACTCAAAACCCATAAAATGGGTTTAAAGAAAAAGTAAAGAAAATAAAGATGATGAACAAGGAGGGAACGTTTCTTACCTTTTTTCGGCGACTGCAAACATTGACAAGCTTCACGGCGCCACACTCTCCCTCTCCTCATTCCTTTTCTCCCGGCCTCACACTTTCTCCCTTTCTATGTCCAAAAATGGGAAAGAAAAAAGAGGCGTGGGTGGTTTTATGAACTTTAGGACATGGATGGAATTTTGTAAAAAGTTTTTTTTTTTTTTTTTTAAATAACCATCCAAGTCTCAAATAAATACATTAATACATGAAAATTTTAACACGGGTTTTCACATAACCAATACAACACAAAGTCCTAAAATCCTTCAGGCCAAGGTCATGAACCAGGAGAGTTCAACCCATATAGAGAGATTTATAAATAAATCCTAACACTCTCACATAAGGCCAATAACAAATTCCTTCATCCTTTAACTTTAATGCCATTGTGTAACTATCGGGGAATGGATGCAATCTATATTAGCAGAATTAGATTCCAAGAAACATCTTACAAGCACCTACTTCACCCTAATTAAAGGGTGGACTTGAGCTCTATTTGCGCCTACGTATCTTACGTAGCTCTATTTGGGCTATTTAAAATCTCATACACATAACTCCTAACTAACTAAAACAAGTAATAAAAAGAAAATTAAACAAAATCCTAAAAACCTAAGTATTCTAGGGTGGACTTGAGCTCTATTTGCTCCTACGTATCTTACTAGTTTCCTTGTAAGTTTCAAAGTCCATGTAGTTCGAGCTTACATATGACTCATTCTATTGTAGGGAACTATATTCATGCAAATCCTTATCTAAATGCTTATCTTTCAATATTCCAACTCATTTAAAAACCAGAAGGAATTTGATTTTGAAAATAACTCTTTCAAAGAGTTCAATTTTGAATAAAAAAAAAAAAAAAACTTTTTTTTTCAAAGAGTTTAATTTTGATAAAAACACTTGAATTTTATTTGAATAAAAATACTCAAAACTAGAATTTTATTTGAAAAAAAAAAGTCTCTCAAGACTTGAATTCTAACCAAGTCAAAGGAATCGACATGATTGTAATTCTTACAATAAAACAGTCTTATGGAGGTAGGAAATCTCTCCTAACATAGGATTTCTAAATTACACTTAATCCTAATTGTATCTAGAGGCTAATCTAACTTATACTAGGGTTAATTGTGAACCTAAGCATGCTTCTAGCTTAATATCCAATTTTAGACAACAACTAAAATATACAAAAACATGAAAATTAAATATGCAAATGCATGCAAAAATTAAGAAAACTCTACCCTAATGACTTCTAAGGGATTTAGTGTGCAATGTATATGTTAAATGACCTAAAAATGGATTTAAACCATGTTTTTAAGCCATTTAACATTCTGGACAGAATATTAAATGTACTTAAACTCATATTTTAAATATTCTAAATATGCTAAAAATCCTAAAAAAAAATACTAACTAACACAATCCTACATGTTAATATGCAAAGTACGTAAGAAATCATGCAAAAAGTGACTTTAAGAGTCTTAAAACTAAGCTATTATGCAAACTAATTAACATGCTTATTTTTAAAATAATAAAGTAACATGCAATGATGAATTAAACACAAGGGAAGGAACTCACCTTGTCCAAGGCTCTCTCGTCCACAATTTTATATCAAACAAATGCAAAAAAAAAAAAAACATAGGGGAAGAGATTGTCTCACGAAAAGTTCCCTCGTCCACAATTGTATATCAAACAATGCATTTAAGCATCTCATGCTAACTTTAATATTCTAAACATAAGCATATCAAAACCTAACTTCTAAACCATGCTCCTAAAATTGAAAACAAAGTAAACCCTAACATGCATGACAAAAACAAAAAATAAAACAACTCTTATTATACTATAACAAACCCTAATCATGCATGTATACCATTTAAAATATTAAAACAATGAATCCTACCATGCTTTCTAACATGTGAACATATACTCATATGAAATCACATGCTTACTAACATGAACTAACACTACCATGCATAAAATAACAATGTATGTAAACCCTAATATGTAACTAACATGCAAACCCTAATTTTATCATGCATCCATGCAAACCTAAAACTCTAACATGCATTCAAATGCAAATACTAATCATGCAATACTAATCCTAACATGTTTTACTAACACATATTACTATCCTAACATGCATTCATGCAAACTCTTTAAAACCCCCAGAAGAAGGAAAAATGAGAAGAGAACTATTAGCTATGAACTAGAATACTTCAAACACAAACCCTTGCATGTTTCTATGCTATTGGTTTATTGAAAAAGAAAGAGAGAAGGGAGAAATACTTACCTTTAGAGCTGTTGTAATTCTCCTTTTAAGCAAGCCTCCAAAAGTTCTCCAGCAATTTCAATGTCTCAAAAATCCTAAACTAAGGCCCATATCTATAGATTTTTGGCTCAAGCATGGAAAGTTAAGATTAAATTTAATCCTAATGATCTTAGGGCTCACATTGAGTCTTCCAAGGGCCCAAGTAATCATATTAGGTCAAAAAATGTGAAAAAACTCGGAGAAAATACCCCAAAACAACAAGAACTCAAAACTGGGTAAAACTGGGAAAAGGGATGAGTGTTTGTCTAAGTGTTGGACGGACAACCGTCCACCCTAGGATAGCTAACTGTCCTCCCTTGGACGGTCCTCATATTCTGCTTTAAAAAATCTCCAGATTTTTGGGAATTCGAGGTATTTTGGGACTCTTCAACTTGTTTTGGATATATCTTCCTCATTTTAGGTCCAAATTCGATGATTCAAAAACCAAAATATTCAAAACTTAATTCTCTATGTTTCTAGAAGGATTTAGGCTCAAAAACATTGACCAAATTCAAATGATTAGGTTAACCAAGCCGATTTAGCAGTTATAAGCCACTTTAGCTCAACTTAGGATTTTAAAATTGACTAACCGATTGATCATAAAACAATTGCCACTTCATGAAACATGTTTTGGAAAAAAAAATTGAAAACATTTTAGGTTTATAAAAGTCATTAATTTTGGAAAACGGTTGACCATGGTCAAATTAGGTCAAAACCCTAAAAATAGTCAATGAACCATTATGAACCAAATCACTCTCAAACCATGCCGATACTTGAACCAATCCTCTAACTAGACTCTAAATATCCATACAAAATCAATAAAACAAACCAGTGATGCCATTCGAAAATTATGCGAGAAAAAGGACAATTCTACCCTTAAAGTTGCAAAAGTTATTTTATCCTATCGAGCTTTGATCGAAATGAAATGAAATTTGACATGAACATTCCTAGACTCTCTAAAAACTAAATGCAAGAGTAATAACTTGTTTCCGACTCAAAATCTACATGAAATGATAGCCTCTATCTACATAAAGAAAAGAGCATTTTAGGAAACTAGGCTTTTGAGGACTAATCCTCCAAAAATGATTGGTCAGTCTCGACCAATAGGACATGAAATGATCACTTAAATGCTATAAGTCAAAAATAGGGTGTCTACATATTGCTCTTTGCTCTTTACTCCTTAGTGATTATGTAATTGATCCACTTGAGCTTAACTTTACTGATCTTCCAATTCATAATTGAGTTTGACTTTCCTTGATTTTGCCTCTTTGTCATCGTTGTTCATATCTTGCAAATTTACACTCAAATGCAAACTATTAGAAACACAAGACAATATTGTTATCATAAAAAATATACAACAAAGTTGGATTGAAGTTATAAGGCTAACAAGTCATGTTTGGATGTCCATAAAAACAAAATAAAATTGCTAAACCTTGCTTTAATAACGTTATATAATAAAATAATTTGTTGGGTGACCAATTTTCTTATAAACTTATCATGTATTTTTTTTTTAATATTTTGAGCAATTGTTTGGTTGTTAAGTTTTAGTAGATTAACATTTTTAGAAATTTCAAACCTAGGGTTTTGGTACAACACCCGTGAATTTAAAAAAAAAAAAAAAAAAAAAAAAATCTCACAACAAAAATCAACCAACACCCCTATCTCCCATAGCCTATAAGTAGCAAAGAGAGGAGAGTTTGGTTGGTTAGGATAGCTAATTAACGCCCAAGTTAGTGATGGTGTTTTAATAATAATTTTAATTTAAAAAAATAATGCAACAAGTTTAATTTATTTATTATTTTTTTTTTATGACATGAGGGAAGCCCACTCAAGCTTAAGAGCTACATAATGGGGTATCCTTCCCCCTTCCCTTTTAGCCTTCCCTCTTCCCTTAACCCACAACCTTTGTGAAGGTAGGATTCAGTCCCAAATGTCTGTAACAACCACCTAGAGACTTTCTACCAAGCTAGCTAATACTTTCTATTTTTAATATTTCCATTTGCTAACTTCTATTATTAATCCAAAATTAAACAGTTTCAAATTCCATTATCACACATGTCACTCGTTGATGCCAAAGTTTTATCCCACGGCTATATTAGAGATAACTTGCAAGCATAATGATAAAAAACCAACAATACGCGAGCCTTAGAATTCCAGTGTAGTGTTGGCCAAGGACATACCGACGATCAAGTTGCCTCCTAATTCACCTCCTAGTCACTCATAACTATTTTTTTTTAAAAGAACTCAAAATAACTATTTAAATCATGGTTTATATTTTCAATTTGGAAAATCCTTGGAATCCAATAAATGAGATTCTAAGAATTGCTCTTTCAATGTTCTTGAGATACTAAAAACTTTTTTTTTTCCTTGGGAAGGGGCCCCGGGGGGGGATGTTTGTGTTTTCCAACCCGTACCCAACTTATTGCAGAGTCCCACCCCACTCAATTTTTGTTACACCAATTGGGGTCAAGTGCATGTGGTATCCAAAAATCTCCCCTTTACAACAAGGGGGAGAGCTACCACACTCCCAATACCTTATTATATCTTATTGGTTGGAATGGGGCACAATTGGACTAAGTGCATTTATGAGGAGGTAGAGAACTAAGAGGGTACTGCATAAAAAAATATTCAGTACGACTATCAATAGAATTATTTCAATAATTGCCTCTCTCATAAAAAGATAGAATTCATACCCACATACATTTCGTTTCTTTATGAGAAAGATAAATGATTGGATAGCCGAAAGTGATGGTCCATTTTTCAAAATCCTAGTGCATATAAGAGAAATTTAGAGAGGCGAAATTGAAGGTTTCCCCAAAATCGAAGTTGGTCTAACCCTTTGTGGATCACAAGCATGCTCCATGGTGGATTATTAAGCAACTCGGTATGCCTAAGGTAATATAAATGTATGTATATTTTTGTGTACATAATATTGTACATATCATTTATTACCTGCCTTTGTGGGTTAATTTTGTACCGATGTGGCATAATGTTGATGTACATCCCTGTTGCCTACAAGCTGCATGTGTTGCAGTACAACTTCTACCAAGTTCGAGGAGAATTGTTTGGTTCGCATGTGAAATGTTTTTGTCCTGTGTTGCCTATGCGAGGGAGAGACTAGCTTTTACTATATTACAAAATAGCTAGAATTATGCTATTTATTTCTCTCTCTCTGCGTTTTTTTTTTTTTAAATGTTTTAAGAAAATACTGAGATCATATTTGGCCGTGAATTTTTAAAATAAAAATTTATTTTCAGAATTTTAAAAAATATAAAATAAAGTAAAAATATATTTGGGTATCAGTTTTCTATTTTTAAATTTAAGAACAAATAGAAAACGATATAAAAAATATATTTAACTAACTTATTTTCTGAAGAGAAGAATAATGTGAAAAATTAAAATAAAAAATAAGAAAATATATATTTTTTGTACTCTAAGAATGAAAAATTGTCTTCGGAGATCACACGGGATAGTCAAACATGACCAAAAGGTCCCAAAAAATTATCCCAAATGATGTCGCTAAGAAATAGATCATCTCCTTATTTTTTTAGCAAACTTTACCATTAATTAATAATAAATGAAAGGTTTGAATTCATTTGGGACACTTTTTATCTTTTGGAATGTATATAGTATTACTCTTTATGATATAAGAATTGTCTCAACTCGATCATATGGGAATATGGGATGGTGATGCGGATTGCATCTCATATGACTTAAATATCGGGAGAATTGAAATTCTAAAAAATTGAGACAAAAATCATTTATCTACCAAATAAAATCCACAATAACTCAAAGTGATTATGGCAAAAGTTAGGATATCTCAACTTTTACCGTAATTACTTTTAGTATGAAAATTTTGATGTGCGATTGTACCAAAGACATGATTTGAGCAAAATTTTAAAGAGATATGTTGAAGTAGATAGGCCACATTGACCCACAGTAAGGGCACTTTTATCATGTAGATTGCAACATCCTATCATTTTTCTAAATGACTAGATTGTCTTCCCTTATGCTTTACATGTGATCTGTACCTCACTTTCCCTGTTTCAATACCTTACATTGGTTCATTACATATCTATCTCAAGGTAGTAACAACAAAAATAAAAAATAAAAAATAAAAAATTCAAATGAAAAGTGGGTTTGAAAACAGAGTAGTGAATGAGTTAGTAAAGGTTTTTTATTTTTATTTTTAATACAAGATTAGAATATCGATTACAAAAATATTTATAAGATACTAGTATGGAATTTCGAAACCGAAACTAACAATTTCAAATTTCTCCCCTCTTGTCAACTGGACTAGCTCCCCTTAGGAAAGTTGGATTTTTTATTTTTTTTTCAAAACAGTAAAAGAGGTTTTATTCAAAAGACTGCTGAAATTACAAAGGAAGATCTCCAAGAGGAGAGACTGAATTCAATCAAGGGGATCTTCAAACCAATTAAACTAATAGATCCACAATAGAGAGCGCATATTTGGCTAAAGCATCTGCCATTCTATTGCATTTTCAATGAATTACACATCACTACTATGTTTTTCAACATTAAGATTTCCTTGTAACAGAATATTATTTTATATTTTATCATTAAAATCTTTAGTCCATAAATTTTATGAGTATTTTGGCCTCCTTTTCGTTGGATTTTTCAAAAGAATTCTTGATAAGTTAAAAAATAATAATATATTCTTCTTAATTTATATATTTTTTGCCTTTTGCTTTTGATTAGTAAAAGCATTTTTGGAGCTGTTATTTAAAAAGTGTTTTTGATGCTTTTTTTTTTCTTTACTTTTTGTTATAAAAGCAAGAAGCATGTTTTGTAACATTGTTAATTTTACTTTTTACTTTTACTTTTTATTACCAAAGCAAAATTATATTTGATAGCTACCATATTTAATGTTTTAAGTCAATATGTGTGTTGTATGTAATCATGTCACTTACAAGTTGACATTTTATAAAAGTAAAAAATAAAAAGGCTAAAATACCCTCAAGTACTATTTTTCTCATCTGTAATATTAGTTACCAATGGTTGGGAGAAAAAAATGATCAAACGACTTGATTGATTCATAAGATTTAAAAATTTTACTTTCAAAAGCTTTCTTTATTTGATTTTTGCTTAAAAGTAATATATTTGTCTTTTGTTTTTATAAAAGTATTTATTATATTTGTAACCCAATAATACTTTTTGATTTTTTGAGATTTTACTTTTAAAAGCAAATGCACATAGGAATACTTATGATGCATGGAAGATAAAAATTAGATAGGGATGCAAGAGATATCTCTCTTTTGAGTTTAAATTGGGCAATGTTACTATTTTGCACCCATTGGAGTTTTAGTTATTGAATAATTAGGGTTTGTAGAAATGATTTGATAGAATGGGCATCTTATTTCTAGGAATGAAATTTCCAGTAATAAAATGCATGAGATTAGTTAGTCTCATATCAATATTCGAAGGAATATTATATAGGAATCAGATTCTATTCCTATTTTAATGTTTGTTTTAACCTAGGTTGATATAGGAATGACATTAAATTTGATAGTTTTTCAAAAGTACTCTTTTGACGGTGATTCTTCTTACACATAATGAGTTTCTAATTTATAGATCTACCCAATTTATGAGTTATTTCGTTAAAAAATAAAATAAAATAAATAAATAACAACTAAGATTACGTGATGGTGATTGAATTAGAGATGGTTTTGAAGCTGAAGTGGTGATGAATAGATGGTAAGTGATGGAGATGATACTGTTTGCACATAAATTGGCTTTCGCGAGGTGCACGGGCATGCCAGGATCAAATTGGTTCAATGTAAGCCAATCCTTTTGACCCTAGGCGCCGATTGATCAAAGGAAAGTTAAGAAATCAATCAAATTGATTTTCGACCGATCAATAAGCCACCTTGAAAATCAAGATTGGATGGTAGATAATTGTGAAATGATTGGGATTTTTCCTTTTATCAGGGTTCTTCCTGGTGACGAATCAATAGGACTTTAACTCAAATTAAAGATGAAATGCTGAATAAAATAAATTGCAATTGAATTAAAATAGTAGAACAATTTAATTAAAATCAATCTAAATTACGAAATGAGCTAATTTACGAAATTGAAGGTAAGCTATTATATGGATTTGAGAAGAAATAGAAGGAAATTACCATAAATTGATAGTAGCAATTACAACTATGAGATTGAAAGAATGCTGAAATTAAATTCTAAAGACTAGATAAAATAGAAGAAGTAGCGCTGATGTGTGATTGTTGAAGTGTGTTCTTGAAGCCCCAAGTCCTCTATTTATAGAAAATATCAGCAGCTATTGGTGCCTCTCTCCCACGTGTTGTTTGCTTGCTGCTCACTCTTGTTAGTGTGCTCCTTAATCCTTACTAGCAGTCCCATAAAAATAGGAAACCAGTTGCATGTATTTCTGACTTGGTCAAGCAGGCTTAACCTGCAAATGAACTCTTCTTTGAATTGGACTTAGCTAATATACTCAGTTTATTATTCTTAGTAGCCCAAGCTTAAGCCTACTTTGAATTGCCAATTCCAAATTTATTGTGGCCTAACAGATACGTAATGGTAGGTGATGGTGAAAAATGGTTGGTGATGTTGTGTGAAAGCAAGTGATGGTGGGGAAACGGTAATGGTAGTGGTGGTGATGAGTGGATGATGACGACGGTAAATGGCTAGCTCGTATTATAATGGGTAGTGATGGTGATGAGTGGATGATGACGATGGCAAATGGCTAGCTCATATTAATGCTATAGGTAGTAGCTGCAACCGTAGTAGTAATAGGTCGTGGGTGGTGGAGGCAATAATGGTACGGTTATGATGGTGGTGGGTGTGAGGGAAAGGTTATTTGGCCTAATTAGTATTCTTATTATTATTTTCAATCCATTCCTAAGAATAGAAATCATATACCAACTTGGAAATGAGATTATTACATTTATGGGAATTTCATTCCTACAAAGCATTCCCTCATACAAAAGAAATAATTTTCTTTTCTGTTTAAATTAGGCAATGTTACCTCTGTCTCTCTCCCCTACTCATCTATTTCCCTTCATTTATCATAATTAACCTAAACTCTGTTGCAACAATTTCATAATCACAATCAGTCCATATTATTGATGGGTGAATGATAGAGGGAAAAGGTTAGTGTAATTGCCTTCAATTTACTAAGAGTGGTGAATATAATTTTTCAAAACATTGGAATATGCCTATGTATTTTTCAAAAAGTAATAATTAAAGGGGGTCTCAATACAATTTATCCTATGTTATTCTCAATACATTGGTTGGCACTTTAGGAGTAACCAAAATGCCCGGCCAAATGTCTAGCCCATTTAAGTCTCATTTTTGTGACTTGGCTTAGACATCTTGACAAAAATACTCACATACCCAGTGTGGTTGGAGATGCTTTTAGGTGTAAGCATCTCCGACCACTCTTGGCAACATCTTTACCAAAATGCTTAATCAAACCATAAAAACGACACTCCAAGGGACTAGCCATTTGACTAGTCATTTTGGCTAACTCCCAAGTGAATAGCCAAATCTAATAAAGAGAGAGAGGGTAGGCATTTTTGTCATCTCACCAATTTTCCCAAAATGCTTCTCTTTAAAATATAATTCAAATTAAAAAAAATATTTTTGCCTATCTAAAGAATGACTAATATGATTGGAGCTTATAATATTTTGGTTAGTTAAAGTAAGGAGCCAAAATACTATATGAGCATTTTAGCTTAGCCTGGTCATAATTGGAGATGCTAAAACAACTTAACATTTGGAGTCTGGATTCTCTACTTGGGCTTGAATATGCTTGGATGATGTGTCATAATATAGATGCTTTGCTTTTCATTTGGATGATGTGCAAATGATCCAGATCATGACACATCACCCAAGCATCAAGCAAACCCAAACAGATGATCATCATTCTAACATTTGCCTAGTGCAAGTGGTAACTAAAGGAATTAGTTTTATATATAATTAATTTAATATTGTATTATAATTATGTGATGATGTGTTTTTCAAGGGACCACTGGATCACAGTAAACAGCAATACAGCAGTAGATTCCAAGCAAAGATTCAAACCTAACACTCATGGTGCGTAAGTCTTGTAGATGATGTGGTGTTACGAATTATGCAAGTTTCTTACTTCATACTTGCCTGGAAAAGAGTTGGTCTATTGCTACTCATAATTTGACTTTGGCTTAGAAGCCATAACACTTCAATACCAAGTTACCCATAAATCTGTCACACAAGAAAATCAAAAGAAAAGCAATTAAAGGTCACGAGCAAGTGCGAAGCCACGAATCCTGTTAAGAATGGACCAATTTTAATTGATTCTTACTATTTTATCCTAATCCAAAAAATAAAAATAAAAACGATTTTGTGCAAATTTTTTTGTTGTGTTAGATTGATGAAGAAAAAATTATAAAAATTAATAATCCAATTTGAGGACTTGGATCCACGAGTTAATTACTACCTAGTGATCCACTCGTAAGATTGTGCCATATAACGCCATGAGGTGATCCAAGGTCCTTAGTTATTTGTCTTGATTTGGGTACTAAAAGACAAAATTATTTTAGTAATAATTCTATATTTCTCACTCATTTTTAGAGCAATAATCATGGTCATCTGACAACCAATTTTTTTTTTTATTTTAAATATCACTATAAAAAACAATAACTATTCTGTTCTTCAAAATATAATCATTTTTTCATGATAAGATATTTTCAGAAACTGACTATAGAATTATTGTGATTTTTTTTTTTCAGAAACTGACCATAGAATCACTGTGATATTTTACCCAATCATTGTGATTTTTTTACGGTCAGCTTTTTCCAGCTGGCCATATGGAGGTCTATTAGTATTTTAGTATTTTTGTTATTTCTAAAATTAGTTCAGATTTATTGATTTTTATTTTTTAGTGTAGGCTACGGTAGGTATGGCCACACTAGATAGTGATCCAATATCATATCTCTACTTGATCCAAATCCATCTAGTGGGATGATATTTGTTAAACCAAATTTCAGTTTAATATATTTACAATTGTCCTCGATGGAGCTTATCTTTTGAAAGCATTGTATGATGGCTTCATCATTAACGCAATTAAATGTACATTTCTCAATAAACACAACTAAACCATCATATATCCATGATCAATTGATCTCTTATGTTGATACGTAATCAATTTTTTACAATCTTTATAGCATAAAATGTTCACTTCATATTGGAGGTCGCAACTGGTATAAAAAGGAAAAAAAAAAAATTTATCCAAAAGGTCTTGAGTTTAGAGCTTTTCAATTTATAGCATAAGGTGCTTGAGATTTTGAAATTTCTTTGCCTATTTATTATGGTGGAAAGAGTCTCTACAAAGTGGTATAAAAAGGCTTAAGTTGAGAGCTTATGGATATATAATCCAAATAAATAAATAAGAAGAATTAGAAAGTAAAATAACTGAGTAAAACAAGAATTGGGATGGACATATATAAAATTTTAAATTTTTATGGAGTATAAAATTTTTTTAAAAAAGTTTCAGCGTTGATATCTGTCTCACCTCATGTAGCCTCACTCTTGGTCACGAGTAATCTCTTTAGAGGTGGCACAAGTTAGTCTCAAATGGGCCAAAAATGTTAAAAAACTCATTATTTGACTTAAAATTTTTGGGTTAATGACATTTTTGTTCCATGAAGTTTGAGAGAAATACCGATGTAGTCCATAAACTTTAATTTTACTTGATTTAGTGCATAAATTTTAAAAGTTGTACCAATGTAGGACATTAACTGACGGAATCAACATTATATCAATTAAATGTTACGTATGGTCATGTCAATGTCTACAAGGCAACGTGGATCTGACGTGGCAACCACGTGGATCTGACTTGGCTTAAGTTGGCTGATTGATGATATTTTAGTACCTTAAGTTGGCTGATTAATGACAATTTAAGCCAAATCAGATCCACGTGATTGTCATATAGATAGCCACGTGACATTTAACTGTCGTAATGTCAGTCAATATTCTACATTGGTACAACTTTTAAAATTTAAAAACTAAATCAAGTAAAACTAAAGTTTATAAACTACATTAGTATTTCCCTCAAAATTCAGGGTACAAAAAGATGGTTAACCCAAAAATTTTCTACATATAGATCTCCAAAGGCTTGAACTTCATCCCAAACATGGATTTCACCTGCCATTCATGGCAAATCTGAAGAAGAAAATGGTAGGAAGCAGGAAGAAGAAGATGGGGTTGCAGCGGGTAGGAACGAAGTCGAGATTCTGCTCTTCGCACCGCACTTCAAATTTTAAAATTTGGTCTCCACAACATAATTCTTAATTTAAAATAGATGATCAAAATTTTGATTAATTTGACATTTGACATATTTTCAATACACATTTAATGCTGCAACATGTGAAGGTGAGATATGCCTAATGCCCATAATAGACTGCCTCCAGCTACTTCATCCTCTTTCATTAAAAGATTTGGTACAATGGACAGACCAGTAGGAGCCACAGAAAGAGAAGGCTATAAAGATGACGCTCGTGTGCTCGATCAGCACATCGTGACACCTCCCTCCCTCCCTCCATTTTTTTGAGGTAGACGCAAGGTCTCGCTGTCTAGGGCCTCTAGGCCTTGCTAAAAAGTCGAATCTCAACTTCCTCCATCAATCCGAGTGATTAAGATCATCCTTGCTTTCTTTTTCCAACGAGCATTGATGAAATTGCCAATGCATTTGAGATTCAATTTTAATGCAAGACCCACACCATGTAGTCCTAAGATTAATGCATAAGATGCATTTTACGTGAAATTGTGTAAGGTGATTTTTATAGGACAAAATGCAGATTATATTTTAAAAAATTGACCATTAGATTAGATGAACTGCTTATGAGTTTCATGTTCGCCAAAAATCATAGTGATCCAACGGTCAATTTCTGAAAAATGTTACAATGAAAAAATGTCACAAGTTTTTTCCAATTAGTTTTTCGAAAACTGACCGTTGGATCACTGTGATTTTTGACAAACATGAAATTCATAAACAATTCATCTAATCTGACGATCAATTTTTCAAAATATGATATTCATTTGGCCTTATAAAAATCAACTTACACAAAGTTGCATAAAATGCACCTTATAATAGAAACACTACATTAATGAGAATATGTGCTCCACCCATCACGTCTGCCGCTCCTCCATAATTTAAAATGACATAAATACCCTCTAAAAATTTTATATTATTTATAATATCAAAATAATAACTCTACCAAAGGCTTCCTATTTAGATTGAGTTTGTGTTAATCTACTGGGAAAAAAATATTTATCACCTAATGATCATATTTTAAAAAATTTAACTATAAAAAACTGTATTATAATATTTTCTTACTGTGATTTTTTTCATAAACCAACCGTTGGATTGTTGTAATTTTTTGTATACATGACATGTATAAGAAGAGTATTTGATCTAACTTTCACTTTCTCAAAATACTGAACCCACGTTAGAGTTTTGAGAACGAACAATATAATAGTAATAAAATGAGTGAGAAGGAAAATCTATCCCGTACAATTTTTATCCACTTAATATATACACATATGCAATCAAATCTAAATGCTTTGCATATTTGAGATTTTGGCTTGGGTTGTGATGGTAAATGATTTTTTTTTTTTTTTCAGTCTATTCACACAAGTTCAATCTAAATGAGAAATTTTTTTGTTATTAAAAGTTATTATTTTGATATTATAAATAATAAATAAATAATATAAAATGTCATAAAGGGTATTTATGTCATTTTAAATTATGGAGGAGCTCCAATATAATGGTTATGGGTGGAGTGCGGTTAACATTGTGGCCTATGTTTTTACCAAAATGAAAAATAACGGAGAATATGTGGAAATGAGGATCCTCTGCTTTGGTTTTTTTTTTTTTTTTTGTGCTTAGGTGACGTGTCATGATTAATTTGGATCCTCTGCACAATACCCAAGTGAGAAAATAGAGCATCCAGATCATGACACATCATCCAAGCATACCCAAGTCCAAGCAGAGGATCCAGACTCAAATATGTGGGGGTCTGTATACAAATATTATCAATGCCAACATTGTTTGTGCAAAATTATGCAAAAAATAAAATTAAAAAAAGTAAATATAATGCAAGCTTTCAATTGAGATGAAATATTCAAAATTATTAAAAAGCTATCCTAGAACCTTCTTATAGGTTATAAAATTTTCATATTACAAATTAAAATAAAATATTTATTAGAAGTATTTCAAAATTACATTTTTTATTCATGAAAAGTAAGAAATAAAATATAAATTGAGTTTCATTTGAAAATGAATTAATATTTATACATAATTTAATTTAATTAATAAGATTTTTATTGTGATTGGTGAAATTTTATAATCTTATGAGAAGGAATTTTAATTTAATTTAAAGAAATTTTATTGTAATTGAATTATTTGGCTAAGAAACAAATTTGTGTCTATAAGCAATATTGCAATTGATTTTGATTGATGAAATTGTGTGAGGTCATATATATATTTATGCATTTTAATCTATAATTATATAAGAATATTTTAGTCAATTAAAAGTTTTTATATTATTCATACTTTTATATATAGTAAAGGTATAGATTTTTATACTCACTTTGTACCTTATAATATAGGATAGATTTTTATCGATAATTTGTAGTGCTATATAAAGTACATATATTACGTTGATGTAATATGTACGTTTCTCAAATCTTCTCTTCTTTATACGTACTTATCTCTCGATCATTAGCTATTCTTTCAATTCATTCTTAATTAGCCCACTAACCCAAGCTTGACTAGCTATGTTGCATTGATTAATTAAAATTAATTTTCTTTTATAGTACCTCTTTTATTAAATTTGGTCACACTCTTCCAATATTTTTATAAATCTTTTTTTTTTTTCCCGATATACAAGTATAATGGGCTAGCTTGCGCGCACCGGACTATCTCATGCACCCCAAACAAGGCTTTTGAAACAAAGCTTGCACCTTACGATCCGTGATCCTGAATTTTAGCAGCTAGTGAGAGTCGAACACGGGACCAAAAAACTTGATACGCCTTTAACTCTGCTTGCTCTACCAAAAAAATTTCTAAATAATTTCTAAAAAAAGGGGGCAATATTGCTCATAGGTCTTATTCTACAACACCCCCCCCAAAAAAAAAAAAAAAAAAACCTCATAGGTTTTACTATTAACCCAAACTTAGCTTCATCTATTTTAAAAATTTTAAGATATGCCTTTAAAAAAAAGGTATCTCTTTTAACCTCTTATACTTTTCGTCCACGACACTTTCAATATCTTAGTCAAATTAGAGAAAATGTTATATTTCTTTTAGCATTTTTTGAGACCTTACCCTTTTTTTAAAAAAAAAAAAAAAAAAAGTTTTCAAAAAAGAAAACGAATCAAATAATCTGTAAGATAAAAGTGGGATAATTAAATTGATCTACCCAAATACGTGCACACAATATTTGTTCTCAATTTAATATTTAATGGCTTTTATTAGTCTAAAATAGGTAATAATTTAATTATCTTTATTTTTTATTTAGGGCATTTTATCTCATTATTGCTGAGATTTCAATCAATTACGTAAATGAAGCTCATGTTGAAATAATTACGGAAATAAGGCTCCGTACTTAAAAATTGTCATTTTTGCCCTTTTAATAGTAAAAAAATTTGAATTTCATTAGAAAATTTTCACATAATCACAAATTTTATAAATAATCACTAAAATCAGAATAATCACCAATCGCCAACAATACGAAGAATTGCAAAATTTATACAAAATCACCGATCACTATATTTTCTAATAATTACCATTTCTTTAAACAATCACCAATATCTAATACTATCCGTACACGTCATTTAAAAACTGTTTAATATCAAATCATGTCCCCACCTGTCTCATCAAACATTAAATGCATGCATGATATGTATAATAATAAAAAATACATATAATCACCGAACTGTTATATAACCATCAAACACCAAAATTACATATAATACCAAAAAAAGTATAGAATCGCCAATTTACATATAATCATAAAAAGCCAAATTTGTATTGAATCACCATTTCACAAAATGAGAGTTTAGATACACGGGAACTAGAGCAAGAAGGCTATTTTTGATTTTTTTTTTTAAATTTTGATATTGTCTGATTTGTTATCATTATTTATTAAATGTGATCTAACTATTCATAAAATGATGATTATCAATAAAATTGGTAATTGTATAAAAATTGAGGATTGGTGATCTTTAACAAATTTGGGAAAACCTTTTCAAAATGATGATTATGTGTTCTTAAAAGGCATTTTCGATAGAAAATTATATTTTCGTAATTACTTCAATGTGAGCTTCTTTTGCATAATTGATTGAAACCTCAGCAATACTAAGGTAAAATGTCAATTTTGTTATACAATTCAATTTATCTACATATAGACAATGTCATAAATTTTGGTGGTATTGTTAATCATAATTATAAAATATTGTATGCCATTTTCACGCTTCATGCAGGTCACAGTTTACATACAGTCTCGATTTAGTCAGCATATGCTTATAATGTATGCATGCCAAAAATCATGGTGATCCGATGTCAAAATTTCAAAATATAGAAAAACTGTAACCGCTGAAAACTGTCACAGTTTTTCTAAGTGACATTTCCGAGAAAATGATTATTGGATCACTGTGATTTTTGACAAACATGACATGTATAAGTATAGTATTTAATCCAACGGTTATTTTTTCAAAATATGCATCCTACAATTATCTATGGGCTTCATGCTTACATAAGCTTATTAACCAATGTAGGTAAGATGATATATTTGAAAAACCAGCCTTTAGATTTATTATACTTACTATGCATGACATGCATGCCAAAAATCACAGTTATCTGACGCTCAGTTTATAAAATAGAGAATGTGAAAAACCGTGTGAAAAATTATGATAATATCTAATGATCACAATTACCAAGTATGTCCTCACATAAGAAAGTCCTCATACAAAAATTACTATATGTATATATATATATCTTAATATTATATAAAGAGTGGTACGTTGATGTGGCGGTCCTAGAATTCTTTTCATCCTTCATTATCTTCTCTCTCTAATTCTGTCACTTTCTTCATTTTTATTGGTTTTTGTCTCATTGTAAAATGATAAGACATTATATCATTAATCCAATTAATTAAATGAAATTTAAACTTTCAATAATCTTTATTGAGGTAGGTCCCATTTAAGTTTTCTTTCTCTTTCCATAATTAATTTTTGAGTAATGTTATTTCGTCACTTTTTTTCAATCACTTCACATGGACCAATGATCTTTATGATCATGAAAAAAAAAAAAGTATTATATTTATTGATACGAACCACACATCAAATGTCAACTAATAAGATAGATGAAGTTGCATTTTCTTTTCTTTTTTTACTTTTTATTTATTGTGGATATCATCTACTTTTCCCTCTCTTTTCTTAATTATATTTTATTTCTATTTAAAAAATTGGTTCCACTGTACTTTTTACTTTTTTGTAGTATTTTAAAATTTATAGTTTTTGAATAATCCATCCAAATTAATTTTCTTCAATTTATTTAAAAGTTTTAATCATTCTTATTTATTAAAATATATATTCTAATCCTAAAAATATAATTAAGATCAAACTATCAATATCATTTCATCAAAATACTTATTTTATATAATTATAATTTATTAGATAAAACCTTATTGATAAATTCCGCGCATTGCATGGGTTTGCGCTCATGTATGTATATGTGTATATATATATATGTAGAAATCTTCTTATGTAAGATTTAAACATCCTTTATCCTTTCTATGTGAGAGAAATATCATCATGGTTAAAAGATGAGTGGAGATCTTCTGTCCCACTTATATGTACCACTTTCCTGTCCCCTCTCACAAAAGTCCACCTTGAAAATCCCACATTTTAATAAATATTCATATTTAAATTTTCAAGGTGGACTTTTATGTGAGGGGACAGAAAAATGATATATAAAAATGAGACAGAAGATCTCCACTCGTTAAAAGATAGGTAGTTGGACAACTACCCAATCCATGAATGTGTGATGGGCATTTTTTATAGCTTTTAATAACATTTAAAATAAGAAAGTACTTAATTCCTATGACCATTTGATTTTTTATACAATCAATTTACTAATAGTAATGCCATATATCTCAAAATATTGTTCCCAAAAAATATCCCAAATGA
>JAESVK010000479.1:1700265-1715785 GCA_017140935.1 Hamamelis virginiana | reverse complement strand
GCTACAACTATGGCGACTTCTCTTATTGCGTTTTCCCTGTTTTACTTTTTTTCTTCACAAGATCGCCTTTAGCGACTTACTCCTTCGCTGGCCACTTCATCGACTACCATTCATAAGGTGTAAACAAAGGGGGGCTATTGTTTGTAGTTGCAATGGTGAGAGGGGCATTTATGCGTTATATTCACGGTAGCTGGTTGTGAATTTCGACAATAATTGGCCAGAGAAGAGAAACGAGAGAGAGAGAGAGAGAGAGAGAGAGAAACCTTTGAATTTTCCCCATATGTGTAAACGAAGGAGAGAAAGAGAGATTTCTTCTCTTTGGTTTTGTAGAGGGAGGATGGGGGCTTTTTTTCCCACGAATTTTTGTACGGTTTGGATGATTTGAGTAGTAAACAAGAACCACCTCTCTATTTGTTTAAGCCAAGCTTTACTTTTTCTCCCCAACCATTGGATTTAATCCAACGATTGAGATCGACTTCATGCTCTAAAGAAATACAGGCTATCTTGTGCTTGAACCGGATGTATATATATATATAGTTTCCCTTACACCCTATTTTGACACCTATGTTTACACATCGTTTTCAAAACACTATCTATGATAGATATTTTGACGAATCGACCGTTAGATTCAATACCTTTCTTATGCATATCATGTATACCAAAAATCATAGTGATCCAATGGTTAGATTTTAAGAAATGTCACTATAAAAAATTGTTATGTTTTTAATTAATAAAAAAATAATAGTTCTTCAAAATGATATTTTTCAAAAACTAACCATTGGATCACTCCGATTTTTCTCATACATGACAAAAATAAGATCAATATCTAATCTAACGGTCGGTTTCTCAAAATATTCGATCTACAATGGTTTTGAAAATGAGGTGTAAACATAGGTGTCAAAATAGGGTGCAAGGGGACCCTGTCCCTATATATATATGTGTATGTATGTATGCAGGAGTCTGTATAGGGCCAAATTTAGAATAGATTTTGAGAAGTTGATTGTTGGATTAGATATACTTAGTATGAATTTCATGCTTGCCAAAAATCACAGTGATCCTGAAAAAAAATGGTAATGTTTTGAAAAACAAACAAGTCACAGTTTTTTACATTGACATTGTTAAGAAACTGGCCGTTGTATCATTGTAATTTTTGGTGGCCCTAAAATTCATAAGAAGTGTATCAAATCCAAGTATCCAATGGTTAGATTTTCAAAATATATTCTGCAATTTGCCCTATGCAGGTCTTCTTATGCAACTTTGCGTAAGGTGCACCTTATAATAGACTCCCTGTATATATACGATTATCATGGAGATACCTCAACCTCTGGAAAATTCTCAATGGAAGTCACACTTAACCACTGTATTTAGGTTCTTTCTTACGAGTGCCAATAAGGCCTTCTCAACAATATATTGGGGAGTTTCCAATTGTTTGCAAATTGGAAGAGCAAAATATGGGTGGAACTAAATATCATGGTCCTATATAGTTCCTTTTGCTTGGATAAATGTAGGTATAATTGTATTTGAGGTTTTATTTCTTCGTTCCCTCCCCATATATTTTCTATCTCTGGAAACTCAAGAATATTTCTTTTAGAGACTTATTAAGTACTTAGTTTTATTTTTTCCATATTTCAATGTTTGTATAGCAAATTAGCTTCCATAGACAAATAGAGTCATCTTGAGGCCTTAGAAATTCAAAAAATATTGTTGGAAAGTACCCTAAGGAATCATTCTAAGAGGAAGTCATAATCACCTAGGCGCCCACAGCCGTGGGGGTGGGGGAGATATTGCTGATTTCCTTCATTTTATGACAATTAGAATAAAATGCGTTACAATACAATGTAACATCAAGGAAGACAATGTATCCAAATTGTAGAGATCAAAGACACTTTTCTAGAGGGAGTATCTCCTTAGCATGCATATTGGGGGTTCATATTCATCCTCTTTTGAATTTTTTTTTCTTGCATTATTTGCTTTTCAAGACGTACTTGGAATTTTACTACATATAAAAAAATGCTAGAATTGAAGAGTGAATATGCACTCTTATCAATAGTTTCCATACTTAGTTTTTCTTTGGCAACTTATATGCTAAAGCGACACATACACAAACTGCGTGTAACAATATTTGCAAAAGTGATGATGGCGATTGTTGTTTCTTGAGCCATTGCACAGCATGTGTCTACATAAGGTGTATTTCAAGAATGAGGTATCAAGCATGAGGTGTTGTCATGCATGTACTCTTGCATTTCAGCATTTTTGGTCATGTGGCAAGGTGCTTGAGGTGTGTGTCACCCAAACTCAGGCAATGTGCTAATAGGCCAATCTTAAGAATTTTGGGGAATGTTGTGACCAGGTTAGCTGGCCATTTGGCGGGGTGCTTGACGCTCTTGTCACCCAAAGTTTGGCAATGTGTTGGGAAGCCAATTTTAAGAATTCTTTGTATGTCTTGACATGCTTAAAGTTTATCAATCATTTTTATTTTATGATTTGTCAACTATAAGGTGATTTAATAAGCAATCATTAACATCTAAATTATGACACTCACTATTGTTGTCCTCATTGTAGTAGACAGGCTGGCTATTGGGCAGTTGGAATTGATGAGTGGCCTCGTCTCATATTGTTGTGATTCAAACAATCAAGATTTTTGTTGTTTGCCCATCCTTTGGTTGATATGATTATTGCTAACTTGTGTTCTTTTTGTTTGTTATAAATCTTTATATCTACATCGGCTTTTGTTTTCTAAAGTCATTTTCAGAAAAAATGAAAAATAAAAGTAGGGGAGGACCAAATGCATTTAGAAATATTTTAGTTTAAATTTGATGTCCCCCACTCCCTCTCTTAACTGCTGGTGTAGATGGAGCTTGTACTCTATTTGACTATAGCTATTGGACTGATGGCTGCCTTATTTATTACAGGCATGTATTAAGAGGATCCAAGGTGATGAAATGGGACACAAACATTGTACAGGACAGTACTTTGATTACTGGTCTTGTGTTGACAACTGTGTAAGCTTCCTTCATTTACCATTATACGATAATTACATGAAGTGCCTGTAAGGGTTGCTAAGCAGCCCCTGCTGCAAGTAACAATAAGCTCCTAAGGAAGCATGCTTCAGAACTGTTTTATTTTACGCTTCCTTTTTTCTTCCCCACACTCTAAAGTGTCATGTTTCTGTATTTATAGCTTGGGTTTCCAGAAATCTACAATCATTCCTGGCATTCTACTATAGCACTCAGATTATTGGAAGTTAGGAATGACATTATTATCAAGAATTAGTTAGACTTATCATCTACGATTGGCAATAAGCCAATAATTAGTTATTGTCAATCAATATCAATAGTGTCGCAATATGATGTGTAATCACTTGTGTTGGTAAATCTATAGGCCATGTATTTTATAGATTATTGAGGTTTTCTAGTCTTCACATTATTTATGGACACTGTTTATTTGCTTCTTGTATTGTTGTCTTACCACTATGGCACTTCCAGATATGTTAATTTAATGAGTCCTAACTGCTTTCCGCTTCTTGTTATTTTTGGAGCCCTGCTTCCTGCTTTTGTTGTTGTTGTTGTTGTTGTTATTATTATTATATTTCTAAAGAGTTTGGTTTGATACACAGGTTGCTCCAAAGCTATTTGTGAATCTGAAGTGATAAAGGATGTAGTCCATGCCGTATTCATGTAATCTTTTATTTATTTTGCCAACTTCTAGCTACTGTTTCCAGCATTTGATGGGTTCATGGTGTACTGCAAACTAAGCATGCTTGAATGTTTCTGCTCCTCGGCGTCAAACTATTTTGAGTGTTTGAAACCTTTACTGTAATAAAATTATAAGAGGATTTTGAGTGTTGGCTCCATTAAAATTAGCAGAAGATATTGAGCAGGAACTGAGAAATTGCCTAGAGTTCTAGCAAAAAATATAATAATATAATAAAAAACTTTGGAACTGATAATCTTTGCACCTTCCTCACCCTCTTCCCCCCTCCTTTCTTCTCTTCTTAGGACAAGGGGGTATATGAGAGTGCATGTGCTATGAACTTGTTGCGTGGTCATCAGTCTTTTGGCACAGAGAATAACAGTATTACTCTTATCATCCTATGAGAAAGGTGAAAGGACTCTTAAAATGCCACAGATAAAATGTCAGGTACTCTAAAAAATGGGTATGCATGATAAGTTTGTTATAAATCGACTAATGAAAACATTTTAGTCAACACACTGGCGATGCCTAGGAGAATGGGCCTTCTCAGCGACAGGTGCCATAGGTGAATATATTTACCTTAGTAGAACTTACACATTTTTCCTACAAATGATTGTTCAGGTTAGAAAAATTAAAAGCTTATAGAATTATATGTGAATTTCTTGCATTGAATCTCCAGTTCTTAAATGAAATAGAATGTGTGAAAAGGAGAGAAGAAATCAAATGCACTATATCACGTACTGTAAATTGTAGCCATAAGATGCTTAGTTGATAGTATAAGCACATAATAAATTAGGGCCTCTTTTCCACTTAGAAGTAATGGCAATAAATGCAAAAAGCAAAAAAGAAAAAGAAAGAAGTGCTCGGTATTAAATATTAATGTGTTCATATTACATTTAAGGTCTTACATAGTCTTGTTTGTAAATAGTGATGTATATAACACGAAAAATAAGTAACTTAATGATGAGAAGTGAGGATGAGTAGATGGTTCTTGACCTTTTGGCTTTGCTTTCTATTACCATTATAGGGTTTTTCTTTTTCTTTTTTTTTTTTTTTTGGCGGCCATAAAAAAGAGGGCTCAAATTGTTTTAAAATAGCGTTTGCTAAGTTTTGTGAATCAGTTGATCTAAAATCACCTGCTCATTTTAATTCTTTGTGAGGACAATTGCCTTGACAGCATCATCTAGTTGATATCAAAAGACACCAAATTATTTAAAATTAAACAAATTCTTTTGAAATGGTAATGGAGTTGGATGCAGGTCAGTTAGATCTAACAGCTGCACACAAACCCATTTCAATTGGGCAGTTTCATGGGTTTGGGTTAAAACCTGTTAGTGTAGCCAAAACCATGCGTTTAGCATCTGGCCATCCGCAGTGTAATTACAAGATGAACAGATCAACTCCATCTACTAAAAGACACAAATAATATAGACTATAGGATTCATCGACATAAAGCTCTTCATATACTAAGAAAAAAAAATCACCGGATTGAATTCAATGTCTCTTCTTACTCCAAATTTTGGCTAATGTTTCCAGTTTCTGTTGTGTCCTTCACGAGTGATTCTAACTTGAAAGAAGCTCTGCCACTTGATCTGCTGATTTGCAATAAACAAGCTTGAGCCGATAATTCTGTCACCTGATCATGTAGGAAGTAAGACTGCATGTTGATTGATACGCTCTCTTCTTGCACGAGGGGTTGGGTTCTTGTTTAATTCTATGACTGAAACATTATCAACAAAGATTGTTTGTTGGCTTGCTGATCTGAGCATGAATCTCACTTAAAAAAATCTCGGAACCAAATTGCTTGACTGCCTCGACATGCACTTGAAGCTGCTGCCATCTACTACACTGCTTCGTAGTTGAGGACCATGAAAATATGGTTGAGCCAAAATAAATGTATACCTAAACTGTTCTTTCGATGTGTTCTTAAGCTCTTTGAGCTTACTTCGAGCTACAAAGGTTGCTCTTAAGCCTGTTGACTTTATTTTCACTACTCTTCTGCACGTGCCCAACTGGTTGCTTTTACATGGACTTCTTCATCAAGATGCCCATTTAGAAATTCCAACTTCATGTCCATTTGATGGAAGATTTCAATTCTACAAATAGGAGAGAATACCTCTTGATGATCAAGACTGTTGTTAATAGTAACATTGTGCTACTAACCTTTCCTTTCATTGTTCAGTTTCACCATTTGCCTCAACTTTGATTTTGAAAACCCATTTCACATCAATGATTTTGTGTCCTTATGGGATGTCAATGAGTTCCCATGCATCATTACTTTCTATCTCCCATCTCTTCAATCATGGTTTTAACCCATTTATTATTTTGGATTACCTGTTCAAACATGGAAAGGTGATCAATAACATCAGTCTCTTAGCTGCATGGAGGCCAGGGTTGTGGATTTTACTTTGGTCTCCTATCATTTAATTGAGCATGTGATGTTGAAAGTTGAAGCTTCATGGGTGAGAATTGATTGTGCTTCTTCATTTGCAAAGAATGGCAAACTTTGAGATGTTTTAGCTTCAATTTCAATGTCAATGAGAGTAGTATACTGTTGTGAGTCAAGCTCCTTTTTCATGTCCCAGTTCCATCTTCTTCATAAAAAGCAAATTCACACTCTGTGGTTGAACTAAATAATTTGTACACTACGTTTGAGCCAAATAGCTAGCCACCGATGTCTCATCCTTGTGCTTGAACCCGCTCCAAGTCTCTCTGTACGTGTACAATATTTTGTACACTTCTGGTTCGTAATCTATTTAACAAATAGGCTAAACATGAAACAACACAAATTATCTTGAAATTATTAAAAAACTAGTACTTTACCCCATATTTCCTGACTGAAATCATGAAGAAAAGTAAGATAGTGCTTGCCTTTCCATTCAACAAAATATTCATTGAGCCACAAATATCTGAAGATATTAATTCCAAGTGGCCTTGAGGCACGCCCAGCCTTTTCAATTGGGAGTGGCCATATATATATATATATATACATGTTGGTTCCTTAATAAACCACTAGTAAACCCTTTGTGATATTCTTTGATTCCGAAAGAACACAAATAAACATCATCATTATAATTTCTATTCGGAACTTATAAATTATGATTCTTTGTCAATTAATGGAGCCTTACCTCAGTTGTTGAACATGGTAATCTGCTTATCCTGAAACATCAACTAAGTAAATGGCTCTTCATATTTGGGACCATATCGGACATATAATGAAGATCTCCATTCTGAATGAGAATCGTTTGTGTTGTAAAAAGAATTCTTCAAGTTAGGGAACGCATCAGGAGAGTAATGCATCTTTCTTCATTTATCGCCTTTCTTCCTCATCCACACAGTGATCTTCTGTGTGAACATCCTCTTCTCATGTTATATCCAATGATGTTAAGCATATTTTAATATTTGCTATGTTTCTCAACAAGACACACTTTTTAGATATTTTAATTTGTAAAAGTTCGAATTGTTGCCTTTGGAGTCACACACTCATAGCCTTATTCAAATATCTTGTAGGATTTTTCAAAATATCTCACGCTTGCTTTGCTGTCTTTGCCACTGATATCGCTGTCATTGTCACTGATATCTTCTCAACAACTGTTTCATTGAGAGTTTGATATAAACTTATTACAATCATTCTTCTTGTTCTGTTGCAGGGATTTTCATAGTGTTGCAGTTGTATTTTCTTTGGGATCAGTAAATATCCATGCTCTACAATTTGGAGAATTTATTGTTAGCGTAACCGAAGCATCATTTCAGTACACCAACAATTAAAACTTTGGAAGAGGGGGCCGAATTGAACCATTGCACGTTGGCATAGAATCCTCTGTAATAAAAGAGACTTTGATATTAGTTTGCTGGGGTAATAGATCAAACACCTTAGAGACAATGAACAAGGAAAGTTAATTAAACTATTTCATTGATGCACAACACTGTACAAAAAGATTGACAAGCACAATATATAGACTCTGACGAGATAACTGATAAAGATAAATATCACTCTAAGCTAATCTAGTCATCAAGATAAAGATCACCTCTATCTACTGAAGATTAAGACAACCAAACTCATCAACAGAAAGATAAAGATTGAGACAACAATCCTATATCAAGAAAAACAAGACAAATTAAAATCCGGATTAAATTCAATAGTAACTTATATATAAAAACCTCAATAGATACTTTACATGCCTTAATAAAAAAGTTGATCTATTCTTATATTGGTATTTATGATGCCTTTGTGAATGTTCATGTATTACCCCTTCCCATTTTTAGAGAGTAAATCCTTTGATGCATGAATTTTTAGCCAAGAGAATAGCCCATGAAGTATTTTTTTTTGAGAAACTGAGATCTTTACCCAGAAGCATCTATCAACATGTCCCATCTGTTGCTCAAAATAAACTTACTATCAAAACAAATTCCTAAAAAGGGTAAAAAAAAAAAGGATAATAAACCAAAAAAGACTGGAAAATAACCATTAAAATGTAAAAACAGTATATTTTTGGCACCTCCCAATCTCCCATTATAGTTATAGCTGATAGGCTGGTGCCAACCCAACCATGTCCCTTCACCCCTCCCACCCAAGCCAGTAGTAGCAAGCTGGACTCATTACTTCTTTGATGTTGGACCTGTAACTTGTTGCTAATGTTTTGGTAGGATATGCCACCTGAGCAAAAAGGCATTCATAGAAATATTTCCTTCAATCATTATGTTTTCAGTAGAATCCTGGTGGCTTCTCCTTTTGTTTTACTAGTATGCGCGCTCGTGCACAAGCATACATTTTTGCTTCTCCCTTTATGAAATTTGAACAGGGAAAAACTACTTATATTATGCTTCTATCTAATCTAATACCCCATATGGACAGAGGACAAGAAAGAAAGTTTAGAGTCTAAACAGTAATCATTCCAAGTTTCCAACCTTGTAGTTGTAAGATTTGGGACTTCTCTAAGCTATTGTATATTTTGAATGATGTTTAAAATTAGTATTCATATTTAATGCGACCTCTATATCATGCAATGGCGGAACCATGGGTAAAGTCTAGGAGGGGCCAAGCCCCTCACCAACCTTTCCCCATCATGCACATATCATATATTGTATGTATATATACATATGTATATTAACGAAAGTCAAAAAGCTAGGGGGGCCATGGCCCCCCTTGGCTATGGCTTAGTTCCGCCCCAGTCTGTATGGTTGTTTGTGTTAGAACCGAAAAAAAAGAAGGATTGAAAATGCAGAACCTTACAGCAACCATTCTTTTTCATTAGTAAGATTATTAAGACCCATTTGGGCAGGGATTGGAGTATTCAAAGTGACCCTGTCTGGGAAAAAAATACCTTGGTTTCTCTATCTTATTGTTGTGCCTCTTGTAGTATCTGGGTAAATGGGTTTATGCAGTAGCATAGGAAACTTACAGTGATCACAATATTACTGCCACAGTAAGATTAGTGCTAATTGTCTCCTTCACCCATCATTGGCCCATTTTTTCATCATATTATGGTGCTACGAACATCACGATATTATTACCCACAGGACATGGATCTTGAGCAGCCTGGCTAGTGTGATTAGTCATCGGCCGCCAATGAGATGCTCCATGTGAGTACTATGATACAAAATCCCACTTTTAGTACATTTTCATTTGATTTGAAGTGCATGGTGGTTTCTCCCTCAGCTTCCATTTATCCCATGCTCCATTCATTGGTTGAGTGTATTCTTGTTTTCTATATGTTTCTTATCTCCTTTTCAATCTAGGCCACATTTAGAGGCTGAAACCAAATTTGATATTATGGCACATATTGTTCCAAAACTTCTGCAGTGATTGCTCTATTTTTTATACTGAATACTATTTTGGGGGAATGGGGGGGATTCATTTGTGCCTAAAAATGCAATGGGAGGGAAAACAGAACAGAATGATTCCATTTTTATGGGATGCCCAAACATACCTTTAACAATAATTCTCTATATAATATATCAACATTATGGTAATGCTCTTAATAACATAACAATACTTTTTGTTAGAAGCCAAAAATATTGTTTTTAAAAACTGGTTAGTTGACACGGCTGGTTGGTCTCTCCCCTCCTCAATACTGGGTGGTTTTCCAGTGGGTTTGCCTTTTCAGTTTGTTTTTTACTTGCCCATTTTTGGACTGTTTCTTGATTTTGAGGAACCTAATAAGTTTATAATTTTAATTTTTTTTTTGCCTTATCAATTTTAAATATACATTTGAATATAATGATCTCTATTCTCATTTTCAAAAAAAGAAAGATTTTAAATTTATTATTATTCATTTGTTGATATTGTGGGATTTTAGGACACTGAATAGATTTCTATTATTCGGCTATTATGAGTATAAATGCGATAAAAAAACAAAAAATTTAAGAAAAATAATAATAAAACAAAGTCACAATTTTCAAACTATTCACAAATTTCACAATCAACACTACATTTTTCTTGTGGTGGGACTGTGAGCTGTACCCCCGAAATGATTGCCTTTGAGGGTACAGTGCTCATCACCAACAAGCATAATACAAATTGACAAAAATATAATATAATTAACAATTTCCCCTGTAATTACGTATCAAACCTTCAGGTTCTAGTGGCACAATGATTACAGTAGTACTTTCTTGCGGCTGTAGCGGCGGTGGCAGTTCCGACGAACTACTACTTTGACTGCAACCAACGATCTTTTGACACGTCTCAATAAGGCAGTGTCTGCATGTAGGGCAAGAGGAATGCGAGCTGAGCCACTTATCAATACAACGTAAGTGAAACCCATGATTGCACTTGGGCAAAATTCGAACCTTGTCGCCGGCGGCAAACTCTGACAAGCAGATGACGCACTCGGTGTCCAACCCGGGGAGGTTCAACTCGGCCGAGTAACTCAGTGTTGTGAAAGTCCTAAGGGCCTTCTTCTTCAGTCCCGTGTTGGCTAACCGAGCTGACGAGCTGTCCCCGGATGAAGATACTATATTTGAGCACCTTAATGCACACCTTATTATGGAATTTAATCCTAGTGAGCATATTAAAGCACATAAGAGAACTGAGAGGACCATAACAACATTTGCATCGAAGCTGGTATCGCCGGTATACGGTTCCGATGATTCGTGGCTGTTTCCGGCAGCCGGAGGAGCTGCCTGAGATGGGTAAAGTGGGGTGTGTAGTAGAAGTCTCCTTGAGTAAAAGTCTCCTACATATTGGTGGAAGAGCAAAGTTGCTGAGGAAGAAGCAGAAGCAGACATATTTGTTGGTGAGTAGATGTATAGATAGTAATACAACTTCTTCTTTGGTGGTGGTATCATTTATGAGGGGCTATATATATATATATATACACACACATTTAAATGGGGGAAAGTTAAAGCTTAAAAGGGTGGATTTTGCATTTTAAGTCTTAGTAATATAATATAATATAATACAATATATTTGTTTTGATTTAACAACTAATAAGCATAATATTTTGGAGAATATTCTGTGGGTTAGGGATTGGGCTTTTACCTTTAATTTTTTTTTATGATTTTATTTTTTCCAACATTTGGATCCTCCACTAGGGCTTTTGTAGTTGAATGGGCTTCTATTCAAAATGACTAAATGGGCCCATCCCACTTTCTGCGCAGTATAGAATGCCACGTGGTAATTGCACTTCATGAATGAATTTATATATGCTACTTGGGACCCACTAACCCAAGTAGAACTCAGGAACCAGGAACCTTCCTATTCTAAGATCACGTGAAATATTCAAAATTTATTGTGTGTTATGTTAAATCCAAGTGGACCTTTTGTACACTTGTCAATAAAGTAGAAGAGGATTTTTTTTTCTTTGTTTAGTTTTTTATTTTTTTTTATTTTTTTGACTTAATTTAATAGGTTCAACTGATTTGCAATTCAAATTTTGATTTGAGTCAGGACTCACAGACTCACATCAAGAATCGTTGAGGAACCCGCTTCAACTCACTACATAGGAAAATTATGGTAATCCCTCATATGCATATTAGGAGTCGTCGTAAAAATCAATTTATGGACTGATTTGATATCAAAGGCACTATTATAAGATGCAGATTTCGTAAAGTTGTGTAACCTAATTTATTTAAGATTATATCAATTATAAAATGAAAATACTATAGCACCCGAAATTAAAAACTACCATGATGTGTCCTGCTTTGAGTAGTGAGGTCTCTCATCTCAAACTGCTTTTCTTTTTTTTACACACCACTCAAACCACGACACGTCAGGATGATTTTTAATTTTGGATTAAAGTGTCGGGTGATGTAGAATTGTTGTTATAAAATAGATTTTCAAAAGTTGATTGTTGGATTATACAGATTTTTTATGTATATATCATGCATGTATGTCGATCCAACAATCGACTTCTCATAAATGTTATTGAAAAAAAAAATTGACTTAATTTTTTATTTTTCAAAATATTTACAATTTTTTATGGTCAATATTTTGAAAAATTAAATATTATATCATTGTAAATTTTGACATGCTTGAACAATGTTATATCATTTTGATTTTTGATATTTTGAAAAATGTTATATTACCTTATACACTTATAATAAGGTTTCTTTATTGAACATAGCAACTTGACTGATGGAGGATAAGTAAATAATTGACTTGAAAATTGCTTAATTGACTACTCATATAATTGACATGCTAAAGTAATTTTTAATAAGCAATTATTGACTAGTTTTTGCACGTTTGGATTACAAGTGACTCGTGCCGACTGCCGAGTCACGATTTCATCAAAATGCATGTATTGAATGAGAGAGAGGAAGTGAGTGCTTCTCGCATATTCATTATCTCCATCCAAATAATTAAAAATAAAAATACAAAAACCACCCCACTCATCGAGAAGACACCCCTCCTCCACTTGTCAGCCACAATCCCACATACTTATCACCTTTTAATCTGCCAAGCTGTCATTAGCTTCTTTTTTTTTAATTTCTTATTTATCTTTTACATGATACAATGTTAGCCCACGCTCTTAATTTATTCACAAAATCAATGCCCATCTGACTCAATTAGATATGGAAAATGGAAAATGGTCCCCCCCAAATTTTTTTTTTTTTTTTAAATTTGACCACAATCCTCGATCGATCTTAGCTACTTTATCCTTTTCTTTTTTTATTAATTGGTTAATTTACGACGAAATGGGAGCATGGGGTCCATGACTGTGCAAGTAGTCCGATTGCAATCTAGGTTGGTTGGTAATCAAAGCAACATTAGGTACAAGATCTATGGAGAAATCTGTGTTAGTATAAAATATGACAATAGGGGGGGTTTAATGAAAGCATTGGAAGATTAGGAAGGTTGATTTGTGTCTATCCATCTACTGTAGTTTGTGGCTTTAAAACTATTTCATGTACATCACTTTACACATAAGATGGATATTGTAGATTTTTCTATAAAAAGTTGCCCCCGTACAGAGGATACTGTATCTTTTATCTATATATACTTTCACTATTTAATATTAAGGTGAGAGATCCATCAAAGATATGTATACAGGCCGGCCCTTGGCTTTTGCAGTCTAAAACATTTGCTTGAGGCCTCCAATCCAAGAGGGGCCCAAAATTTTTTGAGGCCCTTAGCATATATTCTCTTCTATTTAGTATTTCTTTTATGTTGATGTTATTTAGGGATTTAACTGTATGTTTTTTTCTTTATTTCCTATATATTTGAATTATATTCATTTTAATAGATTAAGTATTTTGATATTTGTTTGATATATATGTATTAGTAAATAGTGATAGGAAGTTCTGGGAGAGCAAAAAAGAAATCCTTTTGTGAATTGTTTGTTGTAGTATGGTTGTAGGTTTTAGCCTAAGAGAAATTAAGATATGCAATTTTTTTTTTCTTTTAATATATATGTCAAAATGTAGAAGGGCCTCATTCTAGGAACTCGCTTAGGGCCACCCAAACCCCAGGGCCGGCCTTGTATGTGTATAACCTAAGTTTAAAGAGATACTTTTGCTTATTTCCTGTTACGTTCTGGGCTGGATTTCACTGTATGAGAAGTGTTTGTATGAGAGAGAGAGAGAGAGAATATGTGAGGATGTTTGGAGATCCATCATTAAACAAATGTGATGCACGTGTTATTCTCTTACTAGGGAGTGCTGCACGTGTGTATAGGTGTATATATATGGAGTCTTGTTTAAGTCAAGGGAGTATATATGGAGTCTTGGTAATGATTGTCAAGTATAGAAGTGAAAACAAGATATATATAGGCATGAGAAACAGAAATTGGAAGCACTTCTAAAAAACAGAAATGCTTTAGGTAGTGTTTGGCCCCGTTTAAAAGGTTCCAAATGGATTTTTCTTAAAGCTAAAAGTTTCATTTAGAATTTTTAGTAATGTTTGGTGAAATCTTTTAAATGTACTTTTATGATAAGCTAATCATTAAAAAGTTCATCAAGGATAAATTATTATAGATAGCTTTTAGAAATCAAATGGACCCTTCTTTTTAATTTTTTATTTTATACAAAAGGACTTTTAAAATATGCACTTGGACTTTTTTCCTAAATGACTTTTTTAAAAGCCAATCTTAGGAATCACTTCTTTAGAATGACTTTCATTTGTAGAAAGCTGACCCAAACACAATCCTACAAGCCAATTTATATTTTTCTTTATGTACAAAAGATGCATATATACTAATTACGTACATGCTCATTAGTTTTGCTTTCGTTTTTTCTTAAAAAAAAAATAAAATAAAATAAATAAATAAAAAAAAAAATCTAAAAGTTCTTGACTTTAAAACTTTATATCACGAGATTCAATGTTATACCATTAGCCTTTACATTTCCAACTTTCTTTGTCTGTATATGTTATATGTTAAAAAGACCAATGGACTAAGTAGTGTAAAATGCTTATGTCAGGAATTTATGAGTATATAACTCTTTTCAAATTTCTTTAAAATAATTACTATCATTTTATAGATATTCTTATATATTATGTTATTTCAAATAATTAATAAGGAAAACAATTTCCACAAATGAATATAAGAAAAAGAAAACCGCACCACGAAGGAAAGTTTGGGTTTCAATGGGAAAGGGAAAGAGGAAAATTGAAAGCTCGCAAGAAAGTGTCAAATTAAAGACAGAAAAAATGGATGCGAAGTATAGTAGGAAAAGGTGAAACATCGAAATGTGGAGGGATCTTATCCAAATATCAGGAGCGTACACTTTTTCCAAAAGTTTGAAAATTATTTGAAGGAAACTTCCAACGTATCAGTTGAAGACATTGTGCCTTTTGGAGGTAGGTAGCCTCTTCAAAAATCTTTACAAAAGTTTTTCGTTAATTTAATCTTCTCCTTCTCAATTTTTTTTTTTTTTTAATAATGGAATTTCTCACTAGGAGGAGAGTCTTTAAATATATAGTTCGAATTATGGATTTACCTTTGCTCTTATTGTCGAAGGTCATCTCCAATGGCGGATTCAAAAGGAGATGCAAATCAAATTTTTGCATATATAGAGATATAAAAAATGGTGTTCCAATGATGGATTCAAAACTAGATGCAAAATATATTAGATCCAAAATTTGATTTAAATTTGGATCTAGGTTTGGATGGATCTATTTTTCTCGAAGATACATAAAAGTACATGAAAACTTGTGCTTGATTTAAGGGAAGAGAGAAATAGAGAGAAAAACCAAAAATAAATAAATAGTATATTGGAGCACTTATATTCAAATATATATGCATTTTATTGTAGTAGATCCAAAAAATACATTTGGATTCAAATAAATAGACCCACCCATTAAAGTTGCTCTAATGAAATGGAAAGGGTCTTGATTTATAGCCCTAAATTAAATTAGTAGGCAATGGTAGTGGAGAATTGTACCATTGTT
>JAESVK010000479.1:1666030-1700255 GCA_017140935.1 Hamamelis virginiana | reverse complement strand
CTAAATTAAATTAGTAGGCAATGGTAGTGGAGAATTGTACCATTGTTGACTGTGTATACTTTTTTTTTTTTTCCTTTTTAAGACTACATAATTGATGAAGTGTAAAAGGATTTCTAACCCAGGAGAGTAGTTCAGATGGTTGAGTTTCGACGTACCAAGTCCAAGGTTCCTGTTTTGAGTCTCCTGGGCCACCTAACTTAAGGTATTTGCCTTGTATCTTACTCGGTATCCGTGGTTAATAGGGTATTGCGGTCATCCAAGGGATTAGTCGAGGTGCGCGTAAGCTGGTCCGGACATCCTCGTCATAAATAAAAAAAAAAAAAAAAAAAAAAAGAAGTGTAAAAGGATTTGATCTATTGATCTAGGTCACTAGACAGTGACAGTAATAATTGTACCAATATTATAAAAGAGACTTTATAAAGGCGTGATAAGATTTGAATCAACCATTTTTTTTAAAAAGAATTAAAGGATTAAAAGCCTAATTTCCACCCAATATTTTGCTTTGAGAAATGCTAGTCTCGATCGGGCCCTAGCTACCCTCTATAGCACGTTCAGATATTTTGAAGTGTGCTCCACACACTAATTAGTTGATGATTGCAGTGGAGATTTTTATTTTTTTATTTATAAGATGATTAAAGATCTGGTTTAGTCTATTTCCACGATATTTTATAGGATGGTTCATTTGCATTTTCGAAGAATTAAAAATGTTACTTCTTCACTAGCTTGGATAGTAAAATATAAGAGGGAAAATTGGACAAAGGTCCTATTTTAGAGCAAAATGCTACATAAAATTCTCTTAAAGATTTTTTTTTTTTGGTCCATAAGCATGTTAATTGGGCTCATAAACTACACAATAGGGGACAGTTCTCTCTTTTTTATTAAGTCCTTCCCACCATAATGAAGGCAGGATTCGAACCTAGGTTTTTATTAAAATTACCGAAAAAAATTTACCAGTTAGCTAGTTAGCACATTCTCCTCCACAATCAAGTTTAGGAAAGAATATTTTAGGTAAATACATTCACCTAATTATCAAAGACATAATGAAATTTTGAATTTGTTATGCTTGCAATAAGAGCCAATTAAACGTTGAGGGTGTAGAATCCACATTGATTATATTATAGATCGATCTGATCTGACAGCATATACATTCAAGACTAATTAAATCTTTATGCTACTTGCATATAAAGAATGCGTTTATGGATGAAACCCCCCAAAAAGAAAAGGTTAATACATAAGAATACATGCATTACAAATAGAATAAGCCGGAATTGTGGAAGAATACCTTGGAATATATATTAGTTTGTTTTGGAAGTAAGATGAAGAATGAATACTTAGAGCATCTTTTAATGGGGTTCTAGCTGTATAAGAGCTGCTATTGCCAAAATTCAGCATTAACACCCAAAAAACTTGTTGCAATGAGATGTCAAAGTTTGGTAATAACATCCCTTACTGCTAAATTTGACACCTTAAATTACACTGTCATTTATGCTATATCATGTTTTCTCTTCAAAAAGATAGGAAATGCCAAAATAGGTTCCAAAATTTAGCATTGATGTCACTAAGTGACATTTGGGGTGCCAAATTTTAACTTTGGCACATCAAATAATATGAATGCATTGTAGATGCTCTTGGAGGGCGACTCTAGTAAGTCAACAAATTGCGGTTTAATTAATGATGGCAACTTGATGGGCAAGAATAATTTGGAGCTGACTAATTTTGTTATCTTTGTTACACAACCTTGACAATTATTAGCCATAATCAAGAGATATATCTATATATTTTTCACAAAAAAAAAAAAAGAAATTCGGCATCTATGCTGTAATTGATGAAAATGGTCAAAATATGTTATTAATTTGATGAAAATGGTCTCTCTCTCTCTCTCTCTTTCAACAATTTGAAAGTGCACTCTAGCACTACAACTAGGGATAAGACATGGTTAGGTTATTCCATTCTTTGGCTGGATTTGGACCAATGAAACAAGCTGTTTTTGGGTTTGAGGATGTGAGTTGATGTTGGTTTTGGCCCTACTTGCCCATGTTGCAAAACCTATACACTAATTGGCAAATCTATGTTCTTTGTGTAACATGGTTTGCTTTTTGGCCAATGCGATCGACAATGTTTAGATTTTGTTTCTTAATAAATTAGTCCTACATTAAAAATACATAGAAACATAAGATAAGGTACTATAATTAAGAATGTGCTTAGTGAGGTCCTAAGGAGCATGGGTACGTTACTTTTGAATAATTATTATTTTTTCATGTACGTAGTATTGTTGTTATTATTATTTCATAGGAGATGTCAATCATTTTGATACTTGTATAAATCATTTTAACCAATTACCTACATGATTTTCCTTAACGACCCATCTAGTATCCCAAAATTAATAAAATAAGACATAATTAATCGCACTTAAAAGTAAAAACCATGTTGTTGAGTTCGTTAGGGCAACAACTTAATTAATGACCTAATGGTACCGAGTTTCATCACTCTTCAAGCCAAAAAGCATGCATGCCCACACCACATATATGCAGAAAGTGGCAACATGTGGTCGGGGTTGGACCTGCCTAATATAATTAAATTGGCTACCTTTTTTTTTTTTGGGTGCAGATGATGTATGGATGTCTCTTCAAATCAGTTTGCTTTCATGGCAATAGAATTTTTTTTTTTTTTTTTTTTTTGGCAATATAATGAAGTGTTCGAATTATCAGAGTCTGACTAGTCCTTGCTCCTCATGCGAGAAATAATATTCTTTATGTTCTAAAACTTTTGTTAAAATTAATCAAAACAATGAATCATAAAAGTGACCCAACCTAGCCTGGTTCATTGTTTTATTGTGTAACAGTGTAATTATTTTTTTACAAAAAATGTTACTACTTTTAATGTGTACCTTTTGCACCATGCCATGATATGGATATAGGAGTACCATGGCATAGGGTTCCACTTCTATTTTATACAGAGTATTTTTATTTTTTGCCATGCTCTATTAGTGCGGCAAAACATTGGACTATACCTTATTTCTCGAGTTGGACACTGATCAATCATATAAAAGCCCATTTCTAATTTGAGCGTAGATGGGCTGGGCCTTGATATTTAGCCCAGCCTGATGCAGTGTTCAACTCGAGATGATAGAAGACGATCTTAGGAAGTCCAAGAAAATACAAGTCTGTCTTGAATATTTTTCCATCAACAAATCAAACTGCTGATTAATTGAAAGTTGAAAAGTATTACAATTTTAAACTATAGTGTATGTGTCAATATGTTTTAGATGTAATCGATCTGTAATATGAATGTAATTAATTAAAGGAGTGAAATTGTAAATCTAAATGGCACTGTACCAATCTAAATTTGTATATATCAGCAACCTTTCATGGTTATACTATTTAACGATGACGTGTTTCACATACCAAAAATATTATTTTTTATACCATAAACATGTTTTTCAAATGAAAAATGCTATGCATCACTACAATGTATCATTACAAGTATCGTTACAAGAAAGAAAGATCGTGAATTTCCAAAAATACTCATAAGTGATTTTCTAAAACTACTCTCATTTTTTTCTTGTAGCGATACTTGTGGTGATTCGTTGTAACGATGTATAGCATTGTTCTTTCCAAATATATCGGAATGTAGGAGCCGCTAATTAAGTTTTTATTTCCTTGGAACAATGCAACATGTTTCTAGTTAATTAATGTATCCAACATGGTCAAACTCAAGGCAATGTATATCAATACATTTACCAATATCGAGTCCTTTCTTTACGAGGACATCCTTACATAAGCTTATATGAGGACTTGGTTTTTTAGCCAATGTAGGATGGAAATTTTGGAAAACCGGTTTTTGGATTAGATATTTTTCCTATGTATGACATGCATGCCAAAAATCACAGTGATGTGACGGTCAGTTTCTAAAATATATATATAGACTCTGAAAAATCACAGTGCCAAAAATCACCGGTTTACGAGGACATCCTTACATAAGCTTATACAAGGACTTGGTTTTTTAGCCAATGTAGGATGGAAATTTTGGAAAACCAGTTTTTGGATTAGATATTTTTCCTATGTATGACATGCATGCCAAAAATCACAGTGATGTGACGGTCAGTTTCTAAAATATATATATATAAACTTTGAAAAATTGTGATCGTGTGAGCATTGTGATTTAAGAAACTGACCATTAAATTACCGTGATTTTTAGCATGTATGTCATACGTATGACTTATCCAACAACCGGTTTTTCAAAATATCTTTCACACATTGGCTAAAAAGCCAAGTCCTCACAAAAAAATTACTCTACCAAGATTATAATAAGAGAGTGGTTGGATTCATCAATCAACATGCCGACCAGGTAACCATAGGTTAACTCATCAATAACCTAAGGGGTTGTTTGGCAGTCCAGGAAACTGGTTCAAAACCAATTTATCTGTCTAGTTTTTATTTAACAAGTTTATAGGTGAACTATTTTCATTTACAATCTATTTGTCTGAAAATAGGTTCTGTCCCGGTTCTTTTTTGGACATTGTTTGGTTCACATTATCATGTAATTGTTCTATATATAATGCAATTACTAATTTTTATATTATATAAATATAAGCATATGAAAAATTACCTAATTTAAGTTCATAAACTAGGCCATCATAAATTTAATTAATATATCATAAATCCAAAATTTAAAAGCACGTGTAAATAAAAAAAGTTTATAAAAAATTTAGTTCAATAAATAAAATATTTCACACAAGTAGTTCTTAAATCCATAATTATTTGCATAGCTTTTCTGTACTTAGATGATCATGACACATTATCCAAATATGTCATTTATCAATCACTTTTAAATAATGAGTCATGATATTAAGTATTCAAGTAAACTCAAACACAAGTAAACCTAAGTAGAGAATCTAGACTTTTAATTTTGAAGCTAATTCACAGCGACCCATTTAAAAAGTGATTTTAGACCCATTAATTTTTTCTACATTAAGATGTGATCTGATTCTTTTTTTCTTTTTTATATTGTTTGGTTTATATTATTTTATAGTTGAATTTTTTTAATAAATTTGATTGTTTTTCTCAAAATTTAGAAAAATTAAGTAGAGTGGTGGCATTTAATTTGGATGGTGAAGGGAGAGAAAAGAAAATAATTCAGTTTTCAAACTTTGAAGAGAGGCTGTGAGAGAAGAGGAGGGCTGACAGGAGAGGGTCCGCTTCAAAGCTATTTGGTTTTTGTGCAAGCTAGCTTTTTACTAGAATACACGGGGCCCGCTTTTTGCCTCAAACTGGAATAAAGTGGAACCAACTTTGTAGGTGCAGCTGACTTACCAAACGCAGGCCAGGTAAATGGACCAAGACTGGAACCGTTAGATTCGATTTTTAGTGATTGCCAAACAGCCCCTAATATCCCTAAACTTCGGTTCCTGAGCACAAATATTCAGAAATCTCAAGCAACTTATATCTCTGTGTCCCACTGCAGCATCTTCTTTCCCTTTTTAGGCATCATGTAGGACTTTTAACTTTAATTTATTGAAATCCTCTTTCATCGTCATCTTTTGATTTTGCTTTTGTAGCTGTTGTTATTGTGGTGTGTTCTTTATTTCAACTTAGGAAAGAAGCCATTCCATCATGAAAAGGAAATAAAAAGCCATTCAATCGTAAAAGAAAACTACTTTCTTTTTTATTTAAAAAGAAAAAAAGAAAGATTTCAAGCTTGATCAACTTAAAGAGTTAAAGGTGCTTGTAATTGGTAAATCTATTAAATCCAGTGTCACCATACTATGTCACTTTATGTCCAACATGTTTAGTTACATTTATCAAGATATGCGTGTTGGGCTTAGACTAGAATTATATGGACATAAAGAGCCCTATTTCTTATTCAGAGTAATGATCTAGTCAGTTATATCTAACTTTAATAAAATTAGCTGAGAAATCCAAGTCATTGGATTTCTTTTCACTTAATACATGATTCAATGTGAAAAGAATTATAAGGGCTTGGATTTCTTAGTTGATTTTAGTTAAAGTCAGCTATAGGTGACTAGATCATTTCACCTCTTATATTTGCATATTAACTAGGGTGCAACTTGGCTTAATTTAGTCTTAAGGTAGAAGTAAGCTGGGGTGGGGTTGCATCTAATTAAGTTTCTAAGCCTACACTACTGCAAATAAATTGAGCCAAGCCGAATAGTGCAAGACTTAAATTCTAGCTTAGTAAGAAATTGGAAGCTCCAGCTCGACTCGAGCTCATTTAATTTAGATAAGCCGAGGCCGAGCTCAAGCTCGAGCTCGATCTCGAAAGCTCATTTAACTTTATTTATTTATTTTACTTTTTACATTTTTGTTCTGGTCCAATATGTTAATATCTTTCATAATTCTCCATCCTTTTTTGTTTCTATATCCTTATAAATGTATAATATTGAAAATCTAATAGATTTTCTTTTTTGAATATATATTGTCATATAATTTTATAAAATTAATATTTAGCTACAAATTAATTAATGAAAATAAGAATGATAAAATTATAAAAAAGTAATGAATTTGTTCATGAGCCTACAGATGAACTTGTTTACGAGCTTGCTCACGAAAACCAAACAAGTTGAGTTTTACTGTTTATTAAAGGAGTTTAAATTCCAAACTTGGACTCGGCTCATTTTATAAACGAATGAGCTCGAGCTAAATTCTTATTGAGCTCACCTGTAAAATTTGGATTAAATTAGGCTTTTTAACTCTAAGAAATATTTATTAGACTATTTCAAAATAAAAAAAATATGCATTGGCTGCTTCATGAAATAACTGCTCAATACTACCAAGCAAAAGTAAAACTAACATACTAACAAAAATTTAAAAACCCTAATTGTAATTCTAATTATTTGAAGAGAATTTTATAGAACATATACCTCCCTTTTTTATGTAAAGAAGTTTTTCTTTTAAAATATACAGTAGGTTTGAATTTACATCGTCCGCTTCATAATTATCATAAATTATTATGGAGTATTAGGTTAAGACAATTATACTACCTTATTTGTTTAAAGCTAAAACCCCAAATCTTTAGCATATCATAGGTATAATTTTATGTGTCTAATTTAATTGGGTTGATTTTTCTGAAACTTCAACCCATAACAAAATTGAATTAAGTTGGCTTTTTATACATTTGAATTATTATATGCTGAACCAAAGAAGTTTCCAAACCAAATTACACTGACTCAAGGATTCGAGTTTTGAGTTGCCCTAAGCTAACTTGTACCTCTTATTAGACACGTTATATCAGCTAGAGACTCTTTACGTATTGGTTTCGGTTTGCTTCGTATCATTTGATATTAAAGCTAATTCTATTTTTTGAGTTCGAACTTGAATACTGATAACTAAGAGAAGCCGTAAAAAAAAAAAAAACGTTACTTTCGGATCAGCATCGATAGAGTAAAACTGCTGTAAACGTCGGCTACGGAAGCGTAATGGTATGTTACGATTGAATTGACATGTTCTATCAGTCTGGAGATTTTTGGCGTATTGGTCTGAATTCATATCAAAGATAGAATAAGTTAATCCATAACTATTTATTAGAACTGAAAATTGTACAGTGATAAAAAGTAAAAATCAACTGAGCACCCACAGGTTGTGTGAAGATTGGATTAAGGTTCAGCGAGAGAACCCCCCCAGTGACCGAACTTGATCTCACCACATTAAATAGGATCCTACCACCTGGTGGGCCATATGCTGACTTGGAACATATCTGGTTTTGGATATGAGCTCCCCATGGGCCTAGCCGTGGCCCATTTGCCCTCCAAATATATTCCATCAACACTCACTCAGCAGATTAACCCCCTGTAGGCTGAAGTCGTCTTTAATACAGTAACAAACAGAGAGAGCCTGCTCTTCGCAAACGGTAAGTACGCCACTACCACTACTCTCTCTCTCTCTCTATATATATATACACATATTTGATAGATATGCGACGGAAGCTGTAGTTTCTGAGAACTTGGGATTTATCCTTGAATTTCTTGGTCTTCAGGGTTCTTCAATTTTGATAGAATATCATAAAAAAGTGAGTGAGAAAAAGTAGTAAAAAAATAAACCCCTCAAACCATAAGTGTTTCTTTCAAAACAACGACTGGAACAGTGAGTCTATGCTTACCCTTCAATTTTCTATTCTACTCCGTTTGGTTGCTGAGAAAAGGTAAGAAACCAAACTTTTATATTTTAGATTCTTCGGTATTTGGTGAACCTAGGATATAATAAAAACATCCACTCAATCGAGTCTAATACAACCATATAGTTTGGTTCAGGTGAGTTTTTTTTTCTCTTTTATTTTTATTCAAAAACGAACGTAAACATAAAATTCACTGCTTTATTTTCTTTCCTCAGTTTTCTCAGCATCCAAAGAGATTGTTAATCTATTTTGTTTTGATTATTATGTCTATTCTTTTAGGGTTGTGTTGTTTACTATAAATACAAGCTCATATTGCCTGAATTTTACTATTGTACCCTTATCTGCCATTCCAATTCCTGCTGTTCTCCTTTTCCAGTGCTTAGTTTAATTTCTTTTGGTTTTGTTAATTTTTTAGTTTCTCATTGAAAGACTCTTGAATTCCGTGTTATTTATTTATTTTTTTGCAGTTAATTGCTTTCAAGTGGAATTACAAGATTTTAATTGTAACTTAGAAAAATTCGAGATTCGGACGAAAATTATGGCTTCTTCTCATGGTAATGTTCAATCAGAACCAGCAAAAATGGAACAGATAATCTTTGAATTCTTTGCAAAGAGTCTCCATATAATACTTGAGTCGAGATCTTCTTACATGTCTTCGCGTAATTATAGTGGGGAACAAACTGTATCCTCCCCTTCTTCATCATCATCTTCGTCGTCAAGCGTGAGGCCAAGGGATAAATGGTTCAATTTAGCGCTTAGGGAGTGCCCTGCCGCGCTAGAGAATATTGGTCTCTGGCGCCAGAGCAATCTTGAACCAATGGTGATTGATGTGGTTCTGGTGCAGCGATCACTTGATTGGGACCCAATGCATTGTTCCCCGAGACGAGATCTTGTTAGAAATGTCTCTTTGAAAGAGCAGTTTCCGATCAATTGGAATTCTGATCAGGAAGAATTTGGGTGTGAGGGAAAGAGTGAAAAGGTTATAGAGAGATGGCTAGTTCAGTATGAGAGTCGGAAGAGTAGGGATAGTAGTTCGGGGAGTAAGAGATCAAGCTGTATTAGTTCCCAAACATTGTATAAGAAATCAATACTACTTTTGAGGTCTTTGTATCTAACTGTTAGGCTTTTACCTGCATATAAACTCTTCCATGACCTTAATTCATCCAGCCAAATCCACACATTTACTCTTGCTCACCGGGTTTCTTCTTTCGTTGAGCCCTTCACTCGAAGAGAAGAGGCAGAAATGCAACTGTTTGGGTTCACCCCTGTGGATACTTCTTGTGGTAGGCTTTGCCTTTCTGTGCTGTATCGTTCATCATTCTCGGACTTGAGCTCTGAACCGTCAACCCCTATGTCCCCGCAATTTATCACAGATTATGTTGGGAGCCCGCTAGCGTATCCGATTAAGAGGATCCCTTCTCTTCCTGTGACGGGAGTGGTTCCACGTGGTTCTCCAGCTTCCTCTCCATTTTCAAGGCGGCATAGTTGGAGTTATGACCTCTATAGAGCCTCGGCACCAGTAGTTTCTTTCTCACCCTCACCCACACATTCAGAATCTCGTGCTTTGGTTTCTAACCCTAGTTCCCATCGTCTACCGCCTATGAGCTTGCCTCCTCATCCACCTGGAACAGCTTTAGCTCACAACAAGAATACAAGTTTCGAGGAGTATTGGTCCTCACCTGCATTTTCTCCATCACCTTCCCCGTCACCACCAACACATGCACGCGGGAGTCATCTGTCGAAGGCTCTTTTACGTTCTGAAAGTGCTCCAGTCGGCATACCTACATCTAAGCTAGCTAATGCCCCAGGATTGTCGAACAAGCATATTTTGCCTCCATCTCCTCCGCTCAAAAGTACAAGACCCAGCACTTCTAAGGCTGATAAAAGCACAGGCTCAGTTCAGATCAGTGCAACAGCTGAGAAGGTATTGTGTAAGCTCATTACAGTGATCTTCATGTTTTCAAAGTGTTGGTTTCATTTAGGACTGCTTTTTGTCTGCTGTAGTTGTTCTCTTTTGGGAAGGATGAAACTGGAAAATTATCCGGGGTAAAGATATCATCTAACTGCTCACCGCAGATTTCCTTTTCCAGAAGCTCGAGTAGGATGTCTTTCCAGGATGACTTCGATGATTCAGAGTATGCTTGCCCATTTATCGTGGATGATGTTGACGTGATAGATCCAGGTAGCAGGTAATGTGGGAAATACATTGTTTGGATTATACTTCTAATTTACTCGTGTTGCATCATTTTCCTGATGTTGCCAATATTTTACATAATTGCTTCAACTTATTTTGTTCTATTAGTTGATGTTTCCCTGTGCTTATCTTTGAAAGTTATCAAAATTTGTAAATAAAGAAAAAGTATAAGAATTGAAATGATAGAATGAAAAGAGCTTTCACACAAAATTTCCATATCACTAGTTGCTTAGCAACACATTGGCTTTTATTTAAAAAATTAAAATTGATGATAGATGAGAAAATCAAGGTTGATGCAGAGTCTGGTAATTTGTTCCACCATGCTTGCAAGAAGCAATGCACATTAAACTTCATAGAAGTCCACAGAAGGATGTGAGAAATATGTTAGCTAGGAATTAAAAGAGAGCTACTAACCATTTAAGTTATTAGTTTCCTTTATTATTTTGAAATCTTATTATTCTTTGCATCGTTTGGATATTTGACTGCAATTGGAGAATTAACTTTTATGTGCTTATCACCCCAATTTACCTTGCTATATTGGGTTTTCCATCTCTCAAGCAATCAGTTACTGGATATTATATATTGCCTAAGAAAATATTTTGCCTCAGAAAAGTACAAAAAAAGAAAAAAAAAATTCTTATTGTTATCAGCGGTTAATAATCTTAACTATTTAAAGTCTAAAACTTGATTCTGTGCCCGTTTGGATTGAGAAGCAAAAGACAAAGAAGCTGCTTCTCATCATCAGAAGCTGCTTGTGCACCGTTTGGCAAAAAAAAAAAGCAGCTTCTAAAATCAGAAAAAAGCCAAAGAAGCTGATTTTTTAGAATCATCCAGTTGGGTGATTTTCCTTAAAGTGATTCTTCTTTTGATATCATTCATTTCCTAATACCAATATTGCCCTTACAAAAATAACTAAAACAATTTTCTTTCCCTTCATATCCCCCACATAATAACCTAACCCATCCGTGAGTTTTCTCATAGACCAACCGTTGGATCACTATGATTTTTTGTAGGCATGACAAACATAATACGAGCATCTAATCCAACGGCCGATTTTTCAAAATGCCTATCCCATCTACCCTATTGAGGAGTGGACCGCTAATTTGAACCCCAAATTATAATTATAAATAAGATTATTTAAATTATTTAAATTATTTATTATTTATATCATTATATTATTTATTAAATAATATTATTCATATTATTTATCCTTATAAATAAAATTATTTATAATTTATTGCCAAGGGTAATTGTGTCAATTCATAATTAAAAGCAACTTCTTCATATGGTATCCAAACAGGCAGTAAAAGCACTTCTAGTGCCAAAAGCACTTTAAAATACAGTTTCCAAACGCAACTGACTTCTGCTTCTGCTTCTCTAGATTTTGCTTCTCTTCTACTTCTGCTTCTCTTCTGCTTCTATTTCCAAACGGGCCCTCTGTTTTGCCAATGAAGTTGGTTGGAGTTTGCTTGCCATTTCTGGCATGGATTTAATTCTGTGTAGTAATTCATATCCTCTTTGATTGTATTAACTTGGACCAATTCATCTCCTTTGAGTTAATTGCTTAAAAGGGTAAATATCATAAACCTCCCTCGAAGTCTCTGATAACACGACAGAGCTCTTCTAAGGTTTCTGAAATATCATTATCCTCCTTTGAGTTGTGATGTCAGCATCACTTGCTTACCTGATGTAAAAACATTGGCCACTCTTTAATACAATTTAATGCAATTGAAAGTCTTGTACACTTGATTAGAATATAGACAAGGAATACTTCATTAAAAAATATGGTGTAAGAAACTTTGGGATTCTAAAAATAATTAATGGAAAAATTGGTAAAGGGGTAGTTATTAATTTATCTCATATTGATGGTCTAGATTATACCATAGAATCTGTGAATAGGGTCAATTAACTCAGAATAAAGATTAATAATATGGTATTATGGTAAGGGGTTGAGATTTTAACTTTTCAATTTATTTTAAGGCAAACAACCTCACTGGATACATCGATGGTATATTAGAAACCTGTGGGAGGTCCATGATATTGTTGCAGACCTCAGCCAAGGTTTCTAATGTGCTGTTCGAAATTTCTTTGGATATTTATGACTTGTGCTGGTTCCTCAATATAGTAGTGCAAGTATTCTTTGGTTTACATTTGATCTCATTGAACTTGTGAAGCTGGTGACTATTGGAAATTAATTTTAACAGCAAATGTTATTTTGTAACTCTTCCTTTATAAAGTTGTGAAGACTGATGAATACGACTGTAATGTTAATTATAATGTCCCAGGACTATATTTGGTGAACATGAAACATTGATGAATAACATGGTATTCAATTGGCTTGCATGCTTAAGTATATTCACTGTTTGGTTAAACACTGTTCAATGGAATGCCTATTACGAAGAAATACTGATTAATCGGAAGGTAAAGTTAGTAGCTGTTTGATTGATAAGTGTGTATTTCTTTGTGGGAAGAAATTGATGTCAAAGTGAGAAAGAAGATGAACGAAAAGGATTGCTAGGTTGGAGAAAATGAGGAATTAAAGAGAACTCCCTTTTGTTTAGTTGTATCTAGCGCTTTTTATCAGCCTTTACATTATTTTCATTAAAGAAATAGGTTTAAGATGATTGCATGAAAGAGTTTTCTGATTTATCAGACATATATGATTTTTGGAAGGTGTTGAGCAAGATAAGTAGGTAGTTTGTAACATAGTTTGCAGGATGTCCTTAATCTCCATGTATTCTGGTTGCTATTGAAAGCTGTTAAACACAAAAATAGGGGTTCATTTTGAACTGGAAGTATGCCGGATATGAAGGTCTGCTTTGGATATGAATGGCCAAGGAGTGCAAAATGTCTGAATACAAATGCAAGAAACTTGATAATGTAGTTCTCAATCCAGGGTCCAACACCTTACTAGGATCACTACAACACAAGTAAATCTTCCTAATGCTACTGTTCCAACCAATCACGTAGAGGGCATGAATTCTGATGCTTTTGAGTGTAGGATAGCTTGCTACATGTATTTGGACTTAGATGGCCCTTTAGAAGTTGCATATAAAGAGGTGAGCAACTCCTATTTGAAGCAGAAGAGTTTGATGATGATGCTAATTATGATGGAATACAAATATATGATGAAGTCAGTGCGCTGGTTATGAGGAAACTATATATGGTGATGTGGAGTGAGTGTTGGTAATTTGGAAATGTCTCTCTTGCCAAAGCAGGAGTAAGAGGGTTGATTGCAAGATATGTTGCACCAAGAGTGCCGTTTGTGGGAAGGACTGGAAACTGATTATCAATAGTGGTAGTTGCTAGAATATTTTTCCTTAGCAAGAGGCGTAAAAGTTGCATTTGAAACAAAATAATTTCATAATCCCATGTATACTATCTTGGTCTCTATGGTTCAGAAAATTTAATCATAGTAACCAATGTCTGTTTATCTTTGGTCAGTGAATTTTGGTTATTTTTAATGGAGAATAGTTATTTTGATAACAGTAATGCTATATATCCCAAAAAATTAGATCATCCGCCACATCATTTGGGAGACACTTTTGGGACAAATCTTTTGGGATATAAAGCATTTTCCTTTTGATAATGTTAGGTGTGAGGTTGTTTGTAGAAGAATGAAATCCACTCTGTCCCACATCGCCTAAATGAAAGGCTTGCTATAGCTTTATATACCTGTATTGGGCCCTCCACCTACAAGCTTAGGCTTTTAGTGGGAATGGAAACTTAACATTGTTTAATGCATAAAAGCTGCATAGATCTATTGTCTAGTTGTTGCAATAAGTGCAAAACTACACCATTGAGAAATTTCTAGCAATAAAATAATAGAAAATAATTAAAGATTGAGTAAATCAAAGTCGGATGCAAATAAATGAGAATTTTAGGGTTTATAGACTAGGAATGCTCTTGAATCTGAAATTCTGAAATAACATTGAAAGACTAATTATAATAACTTATTAAAAAATATTTATACTAAGACTAATTATAATAATATTTAAAGTATTTGTGCAAATAAATGAGATATTTAAGGTTATAGCAGCCCTAAAACCTTAGCCCTTGAATGCTCTTATAAACTTACTCAATCCTCCAACTATTTTAAAAGGTCACGTGCTGACTACTTAAAAAGCCTAGGAACATGACAATGGTCTATAGCTATAACAAAAAAAGAGAAAACAAACAAAGGCATTAAAATGAAAATAAAAGTTGAACTCAATGCTAGCTAACCACACAAACCAAGGTGACAAGTGAATCTGCTTGGCTCGGTAAAGCTTCTTGGGTGCTACTGCAACAATCTCCTAGAGTTGGGAAGAGACTCCAATGAGAAAAACTTCACAAATTCAACATTTATCTTTGGACTAGCATTGCACCTCATACAATGCACGTTCAATTTTATTTTATTTTTTAAAAATTATCTTCAAGAAATGAACTATAGTGTGAACAATACAACTATGATGAATATCTAAAGTTAAAAATGATCTCATGTATAAAAAAGTTTGAGGAACTAAATTTATATAAATATAAAATCAAATCAGTAAATATGAACTCAATAGGTTACACAGATTTTATATCAAAAATTAAAATAAAATCTTTAATAAAAATATGAGCGAAACTGTATTTATTTTATATTTTTCGAAAATAAGAAATAGAATGTAAATTATATCCTATTTAATTGTTTGGAAAATCAAGTTCTATCTAGAAAAAAATTGGTATTTATAAGAAATTTTAATTTAATTAAAAAAAATTTCCCTGTGATTAGTGATATTTAATGAAACCATGCTTATGATAGAATTTTAATTTAATGGGTTAATTGTAGTTTTATACCTTGTACTTCGGGGTGTTTTTCAATTTCATCCCTATACTTTTTTTTCCCTCAATTTCATACCTATACAATTTAAAAATTTTCAATAAAGGACAAATTGGAGATAAGGGTAAAGTGGAAAGAAAGCTGACATGGATTAAGTGGTAGCCACATGAGTCCTACGTGGCAAACAGGCTAGAGATAAATGCTACGTTTGAATGGATAAATATGCTGTTCAAATGGGTAACCTGTTAAATGAACGGAATCTTTATCTTAATCTTATTTGTCAGCTAGGATCCATGTGGCTACCGCATAATCCATGCCAGCTTTCTGTACTTACTTAAACCCCATCTTCAATTTGTCCTTCATTGAAAAATTTTAAATTGTATGGGTATGAAATTGGGAAAAAAAAAAGTATAGGGACCACATTGAAAAATACCCCAAAGTACATGGTACAAAAGTGCATTTAACCCTAATTTAAAATTTAGAAGTTTTTTGTTGTAATCAATAGAATTTTATGGGAACATAAATACATTAAAGTAACTGAGTTTAACTTAGAAACAAATTAGTATTATAATTTTAATTCAAGGAGGAAGCCTACTTTAGCTCATATGCCATCCAAGTACTTTCACCAGCTAGTTTGCTCGACCACTTTATTAAGTCTTCCTTGTACTGGTTGCCCCCATCCTTGACTTTTTTCCCCTTTGATGTCCAATATATCTTTAATCACATCTGGTGTCCTTTTAGGAAGGTGATCCATTCCAATTATAGTGGTAACTTCTTCTCAATCAATTCCTCAAATGAATCTAGATCGGATACATTAAAGACCAGACTAATTTGTAATTCTAATGGTAGCTCTATCAAGTAAGCATTTGAGCTCTATCAAGTACGGATTTGAGCTAATCTTCTTAGCACTTTACTTGGCCTGAACTTTCTTAATTTAAGCTTGTGATAGGTGCCTTTAGGAAATCTGTCTTGCCTCAAATGGATTAAAACCCGGTCTTTCTCTTCAAAATCTAGCTTGCTGATGTTGATTCGCTGTGGTGGCATAGGTATCATTATTGGCTTTGAATGCTGCTCTTACATCTTCATGAACCCATCAGATATGCTACTATTCTGTTGGTCAGTGAAGATGGAGGTCCTAGCTATCATTAGCAGCATCCTGGAATCATTGACTTGCTTAAATCTGATGGATCTGGGTAGATGGGAAGATGTGATGGTGATACTTGTGCTATTTAAGTATTTAACGACTTTGTTTCAATTTTGAATAGTGACTGTCTGTGGGTCAACAGAAAGGCTAAACATTGACAGTTTCCTGATTAAGTTTGTAGACATGAGCAAAGTCCTCTGTGACTGCTAAAATTTCAGTTTCCTAAACACTCCCCCCAGTGGGATCTGGTCTTCAAAACAAGATGTACACATTAGGAAACTGATGATTTTGTAGTGTGTGATTCTTTGCCTGCCATACGTGCTGGAGGGCCTTGTCCCCAAATAATTGGCATAGATGAGTGCATCAGGCCAAGCATGCACATTGGCGGCATGCATGTTGGGTTTTGTGAGTTCTCTTTTAGTCTTCGTGAAGTGTGAACACCCTAAACTTGATTTCAAACTGGGTGTGGAATCATTCATAAATTGGAAGAGATGTCTGATCGCTTATAGCTGAACTTTGCCTGCTGTAAGAGCATAGCATGATGTGGTGTCATTTTTTTTTTTTTTTTTTTTTTTTTTTTTTCCGGACAGTTTATTTTTAAAGAGTTGTGATAAAATATCTCAGAGGGGAGTGGATTTATCAATGACTCTGATACAGACATTATTAATTTGCATATTACAATAGTTGAAGGTCTTAGTTGAAATATATCAAGCCAACCTTATTTCTGGATTTATATTGCAATTGTCTTGGGCAAGAAAGTTCCCCTGATCCATGTCTTATTGCAGTTTCACATGATTCTTCACGAGAGAGATTTGGTATTTATTCTCTTCTTAATGGGTGTTTATTGGGTGTTTCCTCATTCAGTCAGACAGCTCATTAGTGCAGTTGGTACTGTTAATGGCGGACCGGCGGTGATACTGTGATAGAAAGAGGAAGGTTATTTGGATTTTTGTGCCGAATAGCATGTTATGGGTAGTGTGTAATGAAAGAAATAGAAGATTTTTTGAAAATAAAGAGCTTAGCATAGGAGTTCTTAGGGAGATTTTCCTTGAGACGAATTTTCTTTGGTTTGGGGTCTCAGAAGTTGTCTAGAGTTCCCTTTTTGGATTGTTGTAATTGGACTTGATTTTTTGTTTTCTGTATACTTACTGTATACTGACCTTTAGGCCCTTGTTTGTTTTCTAATGAATGCCTTTTCTTATATATATATATATTCAATTTCTGTATGTGTTTTAGTAATACATTTTAATATTTTCTAGTCTTCAATAAAAGGTTTTGTGGGCTTCCTTAATATTATTTAATCTCCCCTTATAGATAGTGAAACACTTATTTAGGATAAACTACTATGTTGTCCTTCGTACTTAACATTTTCTACTATGCGAAGTTTCTCGCAAAAGGAATATTTTAGATACTCACCTATTTGCTGAAACCCGCTTTCAATAAGCATATTTAGAAAATACGGGCATCTCTATATGAGACTGGGGGTTTTAAATCCATTATAACCAAGTCAATTGACAATACATGGATGACGTGTGAGAACAAATCACAAATCTAATATTATTAAGTCAATTAACAGTATATGGATGACAATTGAGAACAAAATGATTTTACAGGCCATGGTGTAAATGGAATTGGTGAAAAGTGAACTCTTGGTGCTTGAATTTGCTGAGGAGGATGTTGATTTCTGAAAAATGGTTTGAAGTTATTGTTAACTAGTTATTGTCGCATTGGCTTCTTTGGCACCAAAATTTATCGTCAGTTGTTGTGCCATAAAATTTCGATTCAATATTGTATGTGAACCTAAATAAATGGCTTTAATCTTCCCCAATGATATGTTGAAGTTTCTAGGTTATGCCCATTGTGGAATGGACTGGAAAAATTATAAATTTACAATCTATGCAAGTGTTGTTACAAGCAGTGGCCTGGGCACCTAGGTGATCAACTAGGAGCTTAGGGCACCTTTTAAGGCTTAGGCTCCCACCCCCGACCTGTGCTGGTATTGACTGGGTTACTGCTTGGGTAACTGGGTGCCAGCCTTGGCGAGTTGGCTTTGCCTAGGTGGTTTTATTTATATTTATTTATTTATTTATTTTATCTCAAGCTATTGCCTACTGTAAAAGGAATATATAAATATTTTTTCTCCTTCATGTTTTCTAGATTATGAATGGAATGATACCTTGAGAGCGAGATTAAATACAAAGAAGTTGACAAAATTTAATAAAAAAATGAGCAGTTGGTCGCACTCTTTTGAGAGTCAAATACACTGATTGTTGATAGTTTATTTAGATTGACTCTTTTTATTTTTATTTTTCCTTTTTTCTTTTTTTCTTTAGATGATTCTGTCTATGGGATCTGGACTCGTGTCTAGAATCACACAGTGGTGCACGTTTTTGTCTTACAATTAATATTCTACAATATATCTTGAATCTATACTTAATTTTAGTGTTGATTGGCACTATGTTTGCCGTGTACCTTGTGGCATCTTAAAATTTAGTTTGCTGAAAATAAAAAGAATCTGAATATTTAAATGAAGCAAATGAAAAAAGGATAATTTAGTCATTTTCGTATTTAATAGGTTGCCTAGGTATCTGCTGATTCTGCCCGCTCTATAGTTTGGTGGGGTGGTGGGGTTGCCTAGGCGGTTTGACGGCCATGATCTATACAATTATCTTTAAATTTCTGTAGCACTCTATTCTTGGGAGAGATTGTCCAATGTCATTGTTGTCTTTCTTTCTTTTCTTTTATTCCCCCCCTCACTGCTCCTGCCCTTTCTGTTATGGAAATCTTGCACTGGAAGGTCAGAATTACAGTTGTTGTCTTGTTGTTCATATTAATCTTCCAATCTGGTATCTTCACATACTTGCAAGCGCAATAGAGTATTCCAATGTTTAATTAATGAAGCATGTATCATTGTTATAACTTCTAACTCAAATAGGTAGGTGGTAGTATCTAAACAGTGTCTGCAATTGTCAGGAGAATGATTTTCCTCATGGAAAATGTTCTCTCTTTAGAATGTTAAGTACAGTCCTATTGAGTGCATAATGGATCCCATAAAGGGACATTTTGAATCTACAATCAAGTACCTTCAGATTGCTAAAAGAATATCAATCTTAAATATTGTAGACCTATCATTACACCAAAACACATATTGTAGACTTATCATTAGGCCAATTGTTTTTTGAGGTAATTATGGCTGAATTTACTGCGACTGAGGTTTACTGTCACCCTATTCCCTTCGTTGGGATCATCAATGCAAATTCTTTGTTGTTCTAGAAGAGGATATTGACCCACCTACTGTATTGTGTCTTGATTTATTTTGTGAAATGAATTTGTCGCTGCAAAATTTTGCTTTAGTAGCAAATGTTAACTGACTTGTGTATGTATCCCAGACCAGAATCTTTTGACCATGAAGGACATCTAAGTGAGCCACTTGAACCTGGAGGATTATTTCCAGTCAGAAAATCCCAAGATGCTGCTGTTGGTGCTCTTATTCGTATGTTGAAGAAAGCCCCACCTCTCCGCCAAGATTTTTCCAATTCAATGAACTTGTCACAAGCCCCCAAGCCTGAAACCTGTAGCAACACCATCCAAGAACCCAATCAGATCTCTGAGGCACCGGTGGTTCAGGATGTTGCTTCATCAAGTGTTGTGTCTTCTGGGCTTAGTATGTCAAAGACGACATCTGATGCAATTGAAGAGCTCCAGGGTTATAGAGAGATGAGAAACTTGTTGCGCAGGCAAGGTGGTAAGTCCAACACATTGGCCAATTATGCTTCTGCAGCAGAATCTTCCAGCTGAGGTACGACTGAATTATTGTGAGCTCACAGTTGACATTAAATCGTTTGCACATTATGTACAGCGTTTTGGTTTTAACATTCGTGGCTTTATGCTATATAGTGGAGCACATGTTTTAAGCATCTGCTTTTCCTTTTGTATATATCCGTGAGCAATATAAGTTTCTGCATAAGGTTCATATATAGTCCAACAGAAACTTCTTTGTATAAAGCACTCACTCTATTCTAAATGTTCATAATTGTATAAACATCATGAGTTTGGCTCATTAGATCCTACAATCATGTTTATTTATTTATTTATTTATTTTTATTTTGCAATACAATGTGAATATAAAACTCCAATCTTCCAGTGTGATCTTGACCAGCAGGGTCAAGAATATTATTACTGGCTCTGCATTGTGTTCTACATTGTTCGAAAATCTGCACTACTTTGAGAAACTAATGAAAAATTTGGTAGTTGATCCCCCAAACTCTCCAATACATAGATTTCTGATTTCGGAGGGAAGAAAGTGACTTTCTCCATCTAGCAATAGGAAAAGCTAACTTTTAGTCAAAATCTGCTACTTCAATTTAGGTACTCTTATAAAGCAAAAGCAAAATATTACGTGGGAAGTCTCTGGAAGGGATGATTAACTGTTCATATCAATGTCGTTCATTTGAACTTGCAGAAACAAGACTTTCACAAGTCGTTCATATTAGAATGCACTGCCATGATTTAATATGCGATTCTTGGTCATAATGCTTGTTTCGATCTGATCAGAAACTGGACTGGGTAGTCTTGCATCTTATTGTAACTCGAAAATGCTCATTTGTACGTTGTTCAACCCATGTCTTTCATACAAGTATTTTGAGCTTTCTCAAGTATGCTGGTCGATAAGTCGATTGGGTCAACCAACGATATTGAGACGCAGGATTATTCTTCATTTTCTTGTTTTCCTTTAGAAATGAAATGAAGCTCAAAAGCACAATTGATGAGAGAGTATATGAGAAAAGGTTGAGGATTAGGTTATATCTAGGGGTTGAATTACTTGAATCCCCTCTAATTTAAACACACACACACACACCAAAAAAAAAAAAAAAAAAAGGGAAAATTAAGCTCATAATAACAAGCATTTCTCTCTCTATGGAAAAATACCAAGGGACCAACTTTTAGATCAAATTTTTTATTCCGTTTGACGTGCAAGTATAATAGAACTTTTACTATTAAGTATATTTTAAAATACATGAAATTAGAGATTCTACTATGCTGGCACATCAAAATTTTTCTTTTTCTTTTTTTATCTAAAGATTAAATGGAAATCACCGGATCATAGTTTCTGATATTTTTCAATCAAAATGACAGAAATGTGAATGGATACTAGTGGATCATAAAGGTTGATGACTTCAGTCGAGAGGGGCCAATTAGACTCCTAAAAAGACTTTCCATCAAAATTTCAAAATTATTTCCCAATCTGCAAAGAGAGTGTTCTCGGTGTAAATTCGGTCTCAAGACCTTGCGTGTGAAAGTCTCTGCGCGGGCGTGCTAAGGCTAGTTAAAGCCCAAATGACCTTATAAACACGACCTCTAGCACCTGAAAAGACTTTCCATTAAAATTTCAAAATTATTTCCCAATATGCAAAGAGAGTGTTCTTGGTGTAAATTCAGTCTCGAGACCTTGTGTGCGAAAGTCTCTGTGCGGGCGTGTTAAGACTAGTTAAAGTCCAAATGACCGTGTAAACACAACATCTAGCACCTTTTAGGCCATGAAATTAGGACGTGATCCTAATGCCTAGTCGGTCAATTTAAAATGAAACGGAAATCAGGCAATTGGCGATGATTAGAGATTAATCATCTTGGGTTCTAGTGTGTGAAGGTCTTAGAAGATCTTAAGTAAAATCAAACTTCAGGTAAGAGATGATTAAGAAATGATAGCTACATGGAAACTCATCAAATAACTGAAATAAATCTTGAATAGAAATGTACTTACAGTGCTACACATTACGATTCTAAACTGGGAAATTGAGAGCTCAAAATTGTTCACCACAAAATAACCAACCAATGATGAGATGCCATGTGGCGTGGAAGTTGGTGTGTTAGTGGCTACTAACCATATTGTTAGTAGGCCACTAATTTAATTAGTGGGTGGTTAATTATAGAAGTGGGCCATTAATCTAGTTAGTTGAGAGTTAATCAAGAAAGTGGCTATTTAGTTAGTGGATAGTTATGCCACATGTCAAGCAATGATAAAGTATAGAAAAGTTAGTGGGACATGTGGCAATCATTTAGGCATCATGTAGAAAGTTAAGAAAGTAGTGGAGCACTAATTCAAGAGCACAAAGTAGGTAGTTACTATGGCTGGCCAGATTTGGCCGTGGCTTATATATACCTCAATCAAAGACAAAAAAATAAAATAAATAAAAATACTATTACAACTCCAAAAGCAGCACAATGCTTGACCTTCGAGTAGATTTTTAGGCCTTTCTCTTCGCAAGCAAACTTCTTTTCAAGTATATTTCAAGCATCATTAGTTTAGTTCAAGCATCCTTTCAATTTCAATCTGTAGTTCTCCAAGTTTCAAGCATTTCTACTTCAAGCAAGTGTCGCATTTCAATTTACAAGCATATTTTCATTCCAAGTATGTCGATTTCTATTTCTAGCGTTGTAATCCCAAGTATTGTAAGTATTTCTCTTGTTAATGCATTTCCAATTTTATTCCAACCAAGTTGATCGATTTGATTTCGATGTAATTCGAATCGGATTTTAGTTTTTCTTAGACATTTCACACTATAATCCAAGAGGATCAACCTCTAATCCTCGCCAATCGTTTGATTCCATTTCAATTTTAAAGTGACCGATTAGGCATTAGGACTTTTCCTAATTTCATGGCCTAGAAGGTGCTAGACGTCGTGTTCAAAACGGTCTCTTGGGCTTTTTACAGGCCTTGGCATGCCCACGCAGAGACCTTCGCGCGCAAGGTCTTGAGACCGAATTTTACACCGGAAACAGAAATCAACAACGAGAATCCAGAAAATGAGTTACTAAGAAATTAGAATTACATGAAATTCACGCCTCGGGTTGAGAAATGTAAAGAAAACTAAACTCTAATGTACTAAATTAGTGTCCAAACTAAGAACAAATTGCAGAATTGTAGAAATAAAGAAAAGTTGCTCTTGGGCAGTTTGATTGACGTTGTGTGTGTGCTTCTGTTCTTTATATTGCCTTGAGCATGGTAGCAACTGCTTTGGTAGTGGATTTGAGGCCTTCAACTGCTTGCAAACAGTGGCCCAGTAAACACTGCTTGGGTCGGCTGGATTGACTAAATGCATACCAGTCAAAACCCCAATAATAATGACCATGGCCCATACAAAAATCAAATTTAATACTCCATTGAAGCTGCTCTCTCTCTCTCTCTGTCTTCATTTGTAGTGTCTTAAGGTTTGAGTACGATGTGTGTGCAATACTCAGCAACATATATATTCCTTAGGATCTTTTACTAAGTTGGAAGTCAAGTTTAAAGATGAGACATAGCAGCTTAGTTGGAAGGTTGTTTAGTTTTAAAGAGATGATGAAGAATCATATGGTCATGAAGCCGACAAGTGGAAATCTCCTATTCCCTTTTGTCATTACTTTCTTTCTTTAATCATGTTAATTTGTTTAATTATGAGACCAAACCCTTTTGCAATTGGTATTTTGTCTTCCTTAACTTGCTGATTGGAGAGAAATATTAGCATGATCTTATCACTTTATGTTGGGCATAACTACAGAAAGTGGCTGTGTCGGTAATCACTGATAGGCCACACAAATATTGCTCAATAAAATTCAGTACATATGTGAGTGCTTAATTTATGAATATATAATTCTGCACTATTATTTGACAAAATTTTCTACATCTCATTGGGACATAGGACATACCATGAGATTGACAATTTTTTTTTTTTTTTTGGGTGAAGACTGCATTAGTTTTTGAAATATGATTCCTAACAGTCTTAGCTGTGGGTGGGGGGAGGGAATTTGGTTAACTTTTGCAGCTAATAAAGGATCACTCCTAGTGATGGAGACCCAAACTATTTTTATTTTTATTTATATTTTTTATGGGTGATGCATGATTTCATATTTAAGCTAGGGATGGGTTTTTTAATTCAAATGTTTTGGAAGATAAGATGAAGTCACTCCGGTTGTGTGATTTAGTAGTAATTTTTAGCCTGCATTTGGACTGATAAGTGGAAGGAAAAGTAAAATACTCCCTCGCTATCTTCGAGATCCAAATAGAGTTGGGGGCTTCTCTTAATATTAGGAAAAACATTTATTTAATTACTTAATTCCAAACAAAAAATTAGAAAAAAGCCTTCTTTAATTTTGATTTTCCATTTCCTCCCCTCTTTTTTGTTAATTAATAAGGTGGTAGATGTACACGCTTAAAACTTCGGCATGTGAAGTTGTAAATAGTGAACCCAAAATCTCAATTATAAGGCATAGGCATGATATCATTTTATTACCCATCATTTGACTTTGCAAGCATTTGTATCACTTCTAGGGCACATTTGGTATGTGGGAATGGAAGTGCAGGAATGGGAATCTAATTCCTATTCCAAGGAGGAGCTTTTACAAAATAGTAAATACGAGATTTGTCAAGATGTACGGCCGGCAATTTAATCCCCAAAAAAGCATGGTGAAATCAAATTGTGGGTAGTAGTTAGCATGGTAAGGTATATTTGAGACACTAAGAAGTACTACCTAATGAAACATGCTCCTTTGTCTTAGTAGGCTGGTAATGACAATTTTGTATGTATTTAATTATGACCTGCTGCCTTCTAATAAAAATGTTGCAATCATTGACTCTTAAGACTTAGACAACCCCTTAAAAAGTGCATTTGAATTTTCGATGTTATATATATATATATATATATATAGAGAGAGAGAGAGAGAGAGAGTTCTGGTTGCACTTTGGTCATTAGGCCAAGTACAATGGATGAGACATTTATTTCCCCACCTACTTCTAAAAACTCCCACATCACATAACCACTTGTGGGCTTCTTGACTAATTAAGTTATTTGGTACGGCATTATTTGATTAGATTAGCACTTTATTATATGTACAGACAGAGACTCTGTCAGTTTTACATTAGACCATGGTGCAAATTCAATATTAAATTTGAAAATCTCTATCGAGCCACGCTCAGATACGTACATGTGATTGGATCATTTTAGAGTTTTGAAGATTAAACTTATTTTGAGGAAGAGTAATGCTTCAGTGATTAAGCTCTGGTGACCCAATCCCAGTTTATAAATATTGCAGGCATGTGGACATCTGATTAGTTTAGTTACAAATCAGTATATCACTAATAACATCACCTTAATAAAAGAAACAATCTTATCAGTCATTGAACAAAATTAAACTATGTATCCACTTGAATGATTAATAGCAGCAAATGAATGGGACTTGCTTGATTTTTGGGTTTATTAAAATTAAAACCTTTGTTAAATTGAAGTAAAGTTTGTAGAAAACAACAATTAATTAAATGACCTATGGATTATGGTGTGAATATTGTGTACTAAATAAACAACATGGTTAAAAATGAGCAAGAATAAAAAGTGACAGATTTCTACCATTACTTAGTGTTCACACTAAATTTTACCGGCCAATAAGGATTGGCCACGTGGAGATGATCTAGGAATTTTTAGCTAGCTTAAAGATAGGAAAGTTGGTTTAGTTAGCTAGTTAAAATAATCAAGAAGAATGGGACACGTGGCTAATTTGTGATTCAAATGGAAGAGGAGGTTTATAATTTTAAACGTGGCAGAGATCTAAGCAGGCCAGAGATTAAAATTAAGATGAAGATAATAGTGGGACACGTGGCAAAACCTTAGAGGGGATTAAATAAATGGGCGGTTATTTAGAGATAATGGCTGAAGAATTCTAGCCATACTAGGAAACCACATTCAGGAAGAAGGCCACGAAGCCACATTCTCCATCATCGAAGGTCATGGATCAAATCACGATTAAGGGAATAGAACAGCAACTGTCATTGATCATGGGGGGAGCAGTTTTTTCCAGCCGTGAAGCTATAAAGAGGAGATGAGTTTCAGCATTTCAGGCCCCCCAACACTTCAACAATCAAACTTCAAGCATCAAGTCTTGTCTTGCAACTTTCTTTTAATCAACTTTGTTCTAGTTTTAATTTTGTTCAGTCATTGTATTTAATTCCGTATTTAATTCTGCATCCAACATCATTTTCGTTCAAGCATCTATCATGACTTTCAAAGGATTGGTAAGCTTATCGTTTGTAAGTATTTCAATTTCGTCAATGAAGTTTAAGTTCTTTTCAGTTTGATTTTTCTCATATGTCTTTACTATTGTCCATTGATTGTGATTTCCTGTTTAAATCATTCGCTTTAAGGACCCATAGGAAGTAGTACCCCTGACTTCTATTCAATCGCCTAATCGTAAAAACAGTGACCTTCTAGGCCTTGAGATCCCCGGTCTTAAGTTTCTGCTGCTTAGATAGGTGCTTGAGGTCGTATTCAAACGATCTCTGGACTTTGATTAAGTCCTGGCAAGCCCGCGCGCATACACATCACGTGACGAGAGATTTTTAGCCGAACACTTAGAATGAATGCCTTTATGAGAAAAAAAAGGGATATATATGATGAGGGAAAGCAGGTTGAGAATATGCTTTGGCCATATGCATTCAAGAGGAGTGATATATATATATATAGTCCAAGATAAGATCAAAGAGAATGTGTATTATTATTATTATGGTGAAGATCTGCCAGGTTAGCCACTACATTTTATTACATCCTCATTCACTTCAATTCTTAAATATATATGAAGCCTGTTTTTTTTTTCCTCACCTCAAAGCACCTCACTTGTTCTGTGACAATTAGCAGTAAGGATGTGCATGTTCCTACTTTCGACATGCTATGGATTTTTTTTCTTTTTAATATGATAATGAAAGAATTCATTTTATTCACCCTATATTAATTGAAGCACAAGGGTCCATGATTTAAAATGTAATCACTTCATAATAGTTGAAGAATAAAAGAGAGCTAGCTCAAAATTAACTCATTAAACCCCATCCCAATCATTTGTCCCGATTCTAGTTGAATCTGGTTTCATGGTTAATTTCCATTACTTTTGTATTTATTTTATTTCTGCACTATATAAAACGAAAATACGAAATGGCGAAGTTCCTCCTAGCTACCAGACAGAATGAGGAAGTGACTCATAATTTCCCACTAGAACACAAAATGACTATTCTAAGTAAGTCCCTAAACTCTTGGGACCAGTTAAGAATATTCTCTAACATGCATCTTTAGCTTTCTAGGTTTTGGACATTCACAACAAATCAAGTACATATTGGGACCACTCATGTGCCCTTACATGGTTTTCCCATGTTGATTATGCCATCAACTTTTATTAATCACTTTCCCTCTCTGGAGCCTTAAACATTAGCTTAAGTACAAAATTTTAATTGGACTTATTCTGATCCAACTCATACGTCATCCACCTGTCATCTGCTCAGAATATTCTCATGCAAATCATATAAAACTAAACCCTAATTGCTGGTCTGATCTCAGTTTATTCATTTTTAACCATTCAATCCATGCAATATCAACATTGCTGGATTTTAGTAATGTGGTAATGCCCTTGAACTTCACCTCTTTGACGTCAAAACTCAGCCGAGTTCTAATTTGAATACGCGCTAATAAGCTTCAATGCCTAGTTGGCAGTTGATTTTGCAGCTATGTCATTTATGAAAGGGCATACTACTAAAATAAACTCAATTCAATGAAAGCCTTAATCCCACTAGCAACCCTCTAAAATACATTATTTGTTTTATCACCATGGATTAATTACATAGTACATAGCATGAGGTAGATTAAGGCCACTTGTCTTTTAGGAAAAATGTAAAACTCAAAAAAAAAAAAAAAAAAAAACAAAAAATTTGAAACCACAATTATCATGGCCTGATGGTAAACTAAAAATCAATATGGATCAGACGACCTGATTTAATTCTCCAGAACTAAGAAAAAAATGAGAAGACAGTATGAATTAGGTGTTCTAGTAAAGAAAAATCAGGTAGGCCACAAGTGGTCCTATTTTTTATTTTTGGGTGCAGTGGGGGGTTAAGTAAATGGTCGTATGTAAAGATTATGATGTACCATGGTAGTAGGAATATATTTACTTCCTTTACTTTATATGGTTTGACGGTTCAACCAGGAGAGGGTACATCCTTCTTATCTGCTCCTAACTTTTGGTATTTAAGGATCAAGAGTTCAGAGTTTGTATATCTAAAATTTCTACTTCTATTGCATGTCTTCTATGATTTCAATGGGAGATGACCCATTCCACATCCCCATTGATCCAAGCTACATTGAACATCTTGATGAATGTAGCTTGGAAATATTGGAAACTACAATTTCTTTCCAAACAGATGGTCCCATGTCCCCTAACACCGTCCAGGATGGAATTTTCGACCACGAATATATGGAGAGATTACTCGAGATAGAGACACATCTTATGGATTTTGATTCCATCCATCAAGAAACCTCAATGAGTCTCGAAACAGTTGAAGAAGCTGAATGTTTGGGACCTAATGTGAACCGAGAAACACAAGAAAATGTGGATGCTTTGACAGAAGAAAATTCCCAATTGAAGGGAATTGAAGAAGAGTTGGTGGAGGAGAGCTGCTTAACTGATCTCTTACTGATGGGAGCTGAAGCCGTTGAAGCAGAAAACTGGCCTCTAGCTTTATCAGTGATCGCGAAGCTTAATGATCTCTTATTTGATCGAGAAAATGGAGATAACTCATTTAACAGGTTGGCTCTGTTCTTCACTCAAGGCCTGCATTACAAGAGCATCAATGCTCCTGAAATGCTGCATGAGCCTGTTTCTGGACAGACGAACACTATGTCTGCCTTTCAGATGCTCCAAGAGCTCTCTCCTTACGTGAAGTTTGCGCATTTCACAGCCAATCAAGCGATCCTGGAGGCCACACAAGATGATCAAGAGGTGCATGTCATTGACTTTGACATTATGGAAGGGATCCAATGGCCATCGTTGATGGTTGACCTAGCAATGAGGAAGGATGCTTCCCTTAGAATAACAGCAATCATTGGTGACCCAAGAAATGCAGGTATTGTTCAACAGACAGGAAGAAGACTAAAAGAGTTTGCGGATTCGATCAATTTGCCATTCATATTTGATCAGTTGTTGATGGTAAAAGAAGAAGATTTTGAAAGAATTGAAGTGGGTCATACTGTAATAGCCAATTGTATGATCCACCAACTCCACATGCCCAACAGAAGTTTCTCAATGGTTAAGACTTTCTTGGGTGGTATGAGCAAATTATCTCCTAAAATTGTTGTTTTAGTAGAAGAAGAACTGTTTAATTTTGCTAAAATTCCATCCATGTCCTTTGTAGAGTTCTTCTGTGAGGCCCTTCACCATTACACTGCACTTTCTGACTCACTTGTGAGTAGTTTTTGTGGTGGGTACAAAATGGGGCTTAAATTAATAGAAAAGGAGTTCTTGGGGATTAAGATATTAGACAGTGTGAGGCAGTTTCCTTGTGAGAAGAAAGAGAGAAGGTTATGGGGAGATGGGTTTTCTTCACTGAAGGGGTTTAAGCCAATTCCTATGAGTTCTTCTAATGTATCTCAAGCCAAGTTCTTGGTGGGTGTGTTCAGTGGGGGGTATTGGGTGCAACATGAGAAGTGCAGGTTGGCTCTGTGTTGGAAATCAAGGCCTTTGACCACAGCTTCCATTTGGGTACCCATATCAAAACCAAGGTGAGCAAAGGCCAACCTTTTCTTAGCTGTTTCTTCTCCCTTTTATTTTGGAAGTAACGTTCTTGATAGATCAGCTTGTGGGAATTCCACTGGGGAAGGGACAAACAGGACTTTCCACTCTGAATATTGAAATTTAATGTATATAATTTGGATTTGGAATAGTTAGAACTGCCTACTGTTAATAGACAAAAGGCTCTCTAGTGTCAGTTGGGAGTGTTTGGTTGAAACCACTGAAACTACTTATAAACTTGTAAATCATTTTACTTTTGTTTTTTAGGGTTTTTGTGGGTACTGGGTCAATGTCATTATCTAAATTTTTGAGGATTGCAGATTGCAAATGGAATATTTGGTTGCAATTATAAGTTTAGACATATTTTTTTTAGTGTTTGTCAATCATTTGAATCAATCTGCAAGTGACTCCGTGTAACAAATGGTTTCATAACAGCATTATCTATATTTCTATAGTGAAGGAAATTTACCATTTGGATCTGCTTTTAAAAGTGTTTTAAATTGTTCATGCTATCCCAAAGTTCAGTGGTAAAATAGTTAAATTTACCAACTAATCACTTTTCTTCACTAGCTACTTTCTTAAACTACTAAATGGAAAAATGAAGAGATATAAGATGCAGGCGCATAATGTTTGCCTCCATATATCTAACTAATCACCAATGCAACTGTATAATGCTATGTCTTGTAGAACACGATTTTAATACCGTTTTTTACTGAACTTGTTCGCATGATATTCACAAACGACCTGGTTCATTTCTATCCTTAATCATAACCAATCACCTAAACTATCAAATGATTTTTCAAAGTAAATTTATGCACTAAAATAGCTACTCGCCAAGTAATAAACTCCAAGACCAAAAACAAAAACTCAAGTAAATATTAAGTACTAAGCAAAAACCAGAGGAACATAACACATAAAGTATATGAGATAACATCACTAAATTTTGCATAATATATAATTGAATGTTATTCCCTGCTCCACTCAAGATATAGGCATGATGTAAACAACATTGGCAACACCCAAATCGTTTCTCAAAACAAAAATATGATTTCAAGTCGACTCTGAATGTTTCGATTCAACCCCGAGCAAGGTTTGCGAGCAAAGAAGGGGTTTGGTACTATATCAGCAGAATTTGCAAAACAAAAGGGCTTACTGCTTCGGATACATTCACCCATAACCATAATCAGAAAAAAGAAAAAAAGAAAATCTAAAGAGGAAGAGGAAAGTCTTCAACATACCTCACAATTGTTCAAGTCAGGATGAAGTTGAAGTTGAAATTGAAAGGGTGGTTTGAAACTAAAAGGATGCACATGGCGGTGAACTTAAAACTTAAAAGCAGAGGAGAAAAAGCCAAAATCAAAAGAAAAGGAAGAGAAACAGACATTATAGAGAATTACCGCTGTTGGGAAAAGTTTGTTTGAAAATAAAGAGAAATTGAGGGGGGGAAAAAAAGGAAAAGGAAGTAACCATAATAGAGGGAGAGGAAGAGGCATATATATTAAATTACACTGTAATCTATTTTACAGTCAATTAAATTACATTACATTACAGGCAATCAAACGCCCCCTAAGAGAGATATGAAAGAGGGAAATCCATGAAAGAAGGAAATAATGGACTAATGGGTGTATATGAAATGACATATAAAGCTTTTATTTAGTGTTACTAAGCATCTCCAATGCATTCATATTGTTTGATAAGTTAATGTAAAAATTTGACATTTCAAATAGTATCAATGTCAAAATTTGGTACCTATATGCTTCAATGCATTAAGTTTATATTTTGTTATTTTCCATTTTTTGAAGGGAAAGGTGCGGCAATGGGATGCCATCCATGACTCCCAGATTTGGCATTTTGCCATATTTAGGAATTGTCATCTCCTCCCAAATACTCTATATTTCTTCCTGTTGGGGAGACGGAGAGTCCAAAATCTAAGAAAGCAGACTCGATTTACAAATCAAGAACCCATACCCACTCAAAAGACATAAGTCCATTAGAGGTGTGTCCCATTCATCGCAAATACTTTATATTCCTTCCTGTTGGGGAGACGGAGAGTCCAAAATCTAAGAAAACTGACTCGATTTACAAATGAAGAACCCATACCTACTCAAAAAGCATTAGAGGTGTGTCTCATTCATTGTATATTAAGCCAACCCTTCTCCTAATTTCTTCCGATGTGGGATAACCTAAATGTGAACCTCAACACTTTCAATTTAAAGTCCATTGGAGCCCAATGGAGTCAAGTGGGGAAGCTCTCATTGAAGCATAGTAGTGCTAAATATGGAAAAAGCTCCCATTTTGCACTGTAACACTCTCAAATATGAAAATGGAAGCTCCCATTGGAGATGCTCTTTTAACACAAATGGCAAATGCTATTTGAGGTGCCAAATTTGGCGGCCCTTGTTGCCATTGCCAAAATTTGGCACCCCAAACGGCATACCATTGGAGCAATCTTTTTGGTTGTTAATGCTAAATTTTGACAATGACACCTCCAATGGGGTGCTATATGAGATACCATTATCAAAATTTGGCATTGGGTAATTGCATCACCAATGGTATGCAAATTAAGTTGTCATTGTCCAAATTTGGTATTGGCACCCAAATAACTTGCTTCAATGGGGTGCTAAATTTTTGCAATAGCAGCCCTAAATGGTAAATTTATTACTTCAAATGACACTTTCCATTTGTGTCATATCATACTTTCTTTTAAAAAATGGAGTTTGGATTTGCTGTTGATGTGACAGGTGATCAACACCGTTGGATGGTCGACACGTGTGCAAGAAAAGGGATCCAATAGTTTACATAAGAAAGGCACATGGATCTCACAGGTGATCCAAAACATACCAGTTTTGGGCCTTTCTTATGTGAGTCATTGGATCCATTTTCTTGCACACGTGTCGGCCATCCAATAGTGATTGATAGGGTGTCAGATCAACAGCAAATCAAAACTTTAAAAATTGTGAGAAAAGACAAAATATAGCATTAATGCATCGGAGCATATAAGTGCCAAATTTTGACTTTGAAACATTAAATCTTAAGACTTGTTTTTAGGAGTCTCAAACAACGGGCTAATTCAGAAAGTTCTTATTTAGAAAGGAGTCGTGGGTGTTTAAATACGGACATATTTACTTTTGGATCTTCTATCTAAAAAAGGCATTTTGAAAAGTGAAATTTGATGACACAAACACCAACTATTGGCTTTATATCAAAGTTAGGGCATCGACACATCATGGGAGTAGGTCATTAAGTTACCAGTCGAATTGGGTTTATTGGGTAGATCGTGTAAAGATAAAACGATATTATTTTTAAGGAGCGGGTTTACCTTACAATTGAAACGTCGATGTTTAAATCCACATTTCCTACGCACTGTTAGATAGATGGAAGGCAATCCAACGCTCACTAACTCTTCCTGAAATAAACAAAAAGTTAGGTCAGCCATCAATCACACCCTCCCTCTCTCTCTCTCTCATCCCAAGAATGTTCTCTCCAAACCCATTATCTTCTCACCCCTTCAACCCCTTGCGTCAGAGCTCCGTCAATGCCGGCAATCGTCAACTCTTGCCAGCGGAAACTCTCCATCTCTCCCCGCCGCGGGATATCTCCATTCTCTTCTTGTATTAATCATCAACTTGCCAACATAACATATTAACATTATACAAATTTTTGGATTTGTTCTTCTAAACTTCTGAGAAATGGTTTGTGATTCTAAACAGAAATTTATTCAGAATTGTTTTCAAGAAGTTTAGTTTGTATGAAAATATTTTTAATATTTATAAATTCCATATATGGCTTTTAAGTTTGTCATTTGCTGTTGAAATTTCTGGATTGGAGTTAGACCATCTCCAACCATTTATCCTTACTCTTACTTAAATTAAGTAAAAATTTGAGTAAAATATCTTATTTTAATATGAGCTCTCTGTAAGATTTAAATTTAAATTTAAATTTAAATCTTTATTAATGACCCACGTAATATTAGCACATGTGACATAGTGGGTTTATGGGATAATGTTAACCACTTCTATCCTATTTCTGATTGGTTAATAAGAAGTGGTTTCCTAATATCTCCTACTATGATGGGCTAGTGGAGTTCTAATCGAAGTGGGAAACTGGTCCTCTCTCTACCCATAAATAGGTATTCAGATTACCCATCAGATTATCTGAAGAAACTGACAGAAGGTGAAAGAGGGTTAAGAGAGAGAAAAACCTTTTTCCATCAAGAACGAAGACTGTTCTATTTGAAGATTTGATCGCGTGAAGATTGCGATTATGGATCCGGGTATGTCGTTTAATTTCCGCATTATGTAATTATATTAAATTATGATAGTTGTGATCTTGGGCATGATTGTAGTTGTTATTTTATATAACAACATTAAAGTTTACA
>JAESVK010000479.1:1635514-1657467 GCA_017140935.1 Hamamelis virginiana | reverse complement strand
TCTTCAGAAGTACATGGGAATCCACTCAAGGGATTAAATATCTTGACAATGCCTAGATATGTCATTTATAGGCACAATAAATTAGCTACAACAAGCCAACTACACTGCTATGTGTCTTGCAAGATTGAGTATCAATTGTCGCTTTCCTTGCTTGACTATGCACACTGCACTTGCATCTGAGCCTTTCTTGTGTCCTTGTCGGTTGCCCATGCAAGATGCTGCATGCACTAGGGGTAGTTACAACTTGCAATAAACCACTGTCACAAAAGTGCCATTAATGCCATTTAAGCTATGAGGATCAATTGCATCCAATTAACTGCTTGCTAAGATGCCCTCTAGTCATTTCTAGCTTACGACTGATTTGCAACAATGGTGTACATGTGAATATCTGCTGCTTCCACTGTGCACATTTTTTGCTGCAATTCTGGAAGCCATCCTTGCAACTACAAATCTTTCCAGAATCTAAAATGTGAACCAATTCCAAAAATAAAATTGAATACGTTGGATAAGAGATGAGTTCAGGATGAATTTTCAAAGACATTTGTGGGACTCATTCCTTGCCAAGGTGGAGTCTAACCCATGGAGGTGCCCAATGGACTTGCATCAAATTTCACAGAGCTACAAACTACAAACTATTTTGTTCTTCTGCAAGTCTTTGAAGGTCTCTGCACTGATTGTTTTTTTAGTCCATAGAACCTTGAATCGAGAAACCCTCTCTAGGACAATAAACCTTATCTCAGGTCACTAAGGGATCTTTCTTTTTCCTTATCCTAACCCTCACATCCAACCTTTATCCAATCTATTCATTACTTTGATCAGTGTCTTGAATAATGACATTTAATTGATTGAAATATTAGCCAGTTGTAGATAAGGTCATCTGCAGTCAATTGTTGCTATTGTATAGGATGGGTAAAAATATGATGTTTCCAAAACAAGACAACAGTGTATGGTTTATAAATGATTTTGTAAAGAAGAGTAATCTAGGGAAGGCTTAGTCAGGAAAGTGAGATTCCTTGTAGGAAACTTTGAGTTGCAAGATCTTAAGGAAATTATGATGCGATAAAGTGTCATCAAGGGAAGAATAGAGTAGTAATATGGATTGGAGGTGCAAGGTTTGTGGTTCAGCAAGAAGGATTAAGATGTCCACAATAAGAAGCAGCAATAACTGTAATTTGACCCTCTTCAGTTCATTAGGAAAAGAACAGGAGAGTGACCATCAAAAGTTATATATAAGAGAATTTCTTTTAATTGAATCTGCTAGGTGTCATCCAGTGATCATTCAATGTCACATGGTCTACGGACTTGACATGGATCAGAAATAAGAAATAGTAGTTGTTAGTTATTGAATGAACTCTTCCAAAATTCCCTTTCAAGCTCATCCTTTGTAATTCTTCTCCCATTCATCTCCACCTTCCACAGGCAACTGGTTTTCTTCAAAATATCAAATAAATTTTGCCAGAGCAAGGTCACCGGTTAGATTATCAATCTGAAAAATCAGATGTTTCAGCACTAGATCAAGTAATTTCTATTTAGATTTATACATCCACCAGAGTGTGCATTGAATGAGAGCAATCTTGCCTCCTAATAGATTACATCAACAGTTATATTTCAAATGCATGTTTTATTTGATTGGTTCAAAGTCTCCGCTCTCCACAGTCCAACTATAAAACTGGAGAGGATTGAATAGGTTGGGGATTTCTAGTCATATTAAAACTTTTGACCAGGATATTAATTTTGTCACCTGAGCATCTAGTGCATTTTGAAGCATGTGTTCCACATTATTTGCTTTTTCTTTACAGGAATGCAGCTGGGCTGTTAGGGATTTATAAATTCTTATACCCCAAGTTTATTATGAAATATCATATTGTTTGACAATAAAATCACTACATCAAGTTTATTAAGGAGTTTGGCATGCAAAAGAAACCAAAATAATACTCTTATAAATATTTTATAACAAATGCAAATTGAAGATGTATTCTACTTTTTTTTTTTTTTTCTCGATGAAGATACATTCTAATTTTCTAAGGTACATATTAACAGAAGCTAGTTATTTAGCTAAATGTTGACAAAATCTCAAAACAATACATTCTACTTTTCTAAGATACATGTTACCTAACAGAAGCTAGTTATTTAGCTAAATGTTGACAAAATCTCAAAACAAGTTGCTACATTTTGTTTCCTTCTGATTGTCTCCATCCTCAGGCCGAAGGTTGCAAATTCCTAGTCCTGGAGTTTTGTCCTGGGGGGGATCTAGCTTGTTACATTCGGCACTGTGGTAGAGTTCAAGAACAAATTGCCAGAAGATTCATGAAGCAGATTGGTAGCTCCTTATTCTCATTGTAGGGCTTCTCAATTGCTACTGTTGCTTCTATGTTTGAACTTAGATAAAAATGAAAAAATTTCCTTGGTCCCTATGATGCAGGAGCTGGTTTAAGAATACTACACTCCCACCACATCATCCACAGAGACTTGAAACCAGAGGTATAAAGAGTACTTGTATACACATGCTTTGGGGGTTGTCTAGCAGTTAAAGGGTCCCCACTATATTGATATCTTTTAGGACTATATGGTTAGATGGTGCAGCTCCTTTCTTGGTAGTGCCTCTCCAGTTTGCCTGGTGGTCAATCACAGTATGCCATTTGACAGTACGGGTGCTGATGCCCCCATTTTGTGGAAAGTTTACAATATTTTAGTCACTTAATATTCTCCTTCCCTCTCCCCTTTCTCTCTCCCCCACCCTCCTGCAAAATGACAAGAGCTCCCCTATGCCATAATGTATTATGTTGTGGTTTGTCACTGGACATGGTGGAGAGGAGATGACCAGTGAGGAGCTAAATCCATAAAAGTAAGCTTGCATATTGTAAAATCTTTTATTTTGAAAGTTGATCTGCAAGACCTTGCTTTTCAGAATTCACTCAATAGTTGCACACAGCAAATATACTTGTTTTGTTAACAGAAACTTTGTGGATTAAAAGCAACTTTAATTTTTGTAAAAAACCAAAAAAAGAAAAAATTTCAGGAACAACTAATTCATTACCATCTTGCAAGTGTGAAAACTGCTTTTCATTTTGCTGGTCATCTTTACATTTGAACTAACCTTGCAATTTTGTACTGATGTGGCAGCTCTTTTTTGGTGGCTGCAGATTTTACCATTATTTTTATATGACCTATTCTCAGATTTTAAACTGGCATTGCTTTTTCTTTCCATGTGTGTGAGATTAGAATGCTTTTAAATTGGCTTACATTGGTGCTTTTATTGGAGTAGAACATTCTGCTAACAACCCATGAGAGTGATGCAGTTCTAAAGATAGCTGATTTTGGTCTTTCAAGGTAAATTTTAGAAGGGACGGATGGAACTTTACTTCTTTTCTTTCTTTTTTTTTTCCCAAATAAGAAATACACTTGTTGAAATTTCGTGCAAGTCAAGTTGGGCAAATCAATAATTTATTTTTTCTTTCATATTGAGAACAGAACTGTACATCCAGGTGATTATGCTGAGACAGTTTGTGGGTCCCCATTATACATGGCTCCCGAAGTTCTGCAATTTCAAAGATATGATGAAAAGGTAAGAACTTTATCCAAACCCACTTTGTTCAAAATTCAGAGGAACTAAGCTTTAAGGGTTTTGATTATAGGTTGATATGTGGAGCGTTGGTGCAATTCTTTTTGAGCTTCTTAATGGCTATCCACCTTTTCATGGTAGGACTAATGTTCAGGTAGCATCTTGCCTTAAACTAAGTAAGAATCCTTTGAATCTACTGGCTCCAATCTCCTCCATTAAAAATTTTGGTGATTTCAGCTGCTGCAGAACATCAAGTCTTGCACAGGTCTTCCATTTTCTCCACTTATCCTTCCGGAGTTGCATCCAGATTGTGTTGATATGTGTTCAAGACTACTGTCTACAAATCCAGGTTCTTCACCATATTGGCTTTATCAACTAAATGTATTTTTATCATACACCACACCTAGAAAATGGATTAAATATCTCAACTTATGCTTGGATCATCTACAAATTCATAGCCTATAAATTACTCCTATCGTTGCAGTGGACCGCCTGTCCGTTGACGAGTTTTATCAGCATAGGTTCTTGAGAAAAAAAGGAGTGGGAAGGTAAAAGCAACTCTTGAGAACTCGCACAGTGCATGATTTTCCCTGAGGAAGACTCCTTACATGATAAAAACTGGACAATGGCCACTTCAGTACTCAGTGATGATGTTCGTTCTGCTTCCATCTGCAAAACTGGCAGGCCTTGGATTGCATCTGAAAGTTATTTCAGCTCATCCCCTGCTGCTTTCAGTCATCTCCTGCTGTCTCAGATCAAACTGGCATTCTTTGGCCCTCTTTGTTGTTCTCTTCTGGAGCTATATATATATATATATATATATATGCCATCCATTACAAGATCTAGGGTGTGGTCCTTGAGTTCTGCCGCAAATGAGCAAAGAATTTCAAGTGGTGGACTCCGTGTCAAATATTTGAAATGGTATGGCAATTGTTTTATATAGCATGAAGGATTGATATTGCCTTCTCAATATTTTCAATCCGACATATCAAAAAACAAAGTGTTCTCCTTGAGATTTTATGTTTTCCCATCAATTGTTTATGTGCTTATTGTAGATTCTGCTTGTATGGTTATAAATAACTGTGGAATGCTTTAGTTACAGAGCGAACTTTTCAGGAAACAATGGGGTGTTCCATCTCTTGGGCATTTTAGCCATAGCCTGTAATTGGTGACTGCATGTTGTATAGGTGACTATTTGTACAACCCTGTATCATTATATTGTACAGTGATGTATTCATGACAATCATCTGTGTAATGACTAGATTTCTTAAGTGTGTTTTCATCTTAATTGCATAAATGGATAATCTGTGTACTTTAGTGAAGTGGGCATGGATTCTCAATTGTGTCCTCCCAATCCAAACTTGCAGCAAAAAACTGATTCTGTCATCCTGATGTCTTATTTCACTCTATGAATAATACCCAAATCACCTAGAATTTCATTTCTCGGCAGGATGTGAACCTATAATAAGAATTGTGCTCTCCCCATTACATATTGACAAATTCATACCCTAGACTAGTGAAGCGACTTGAAATTAGGAGTGATGGGGACCCGGCATTAATCGATATTTTATACATATAATTATATATTATGTTGGTTTGCGTTCTCCTTACATCTTATTTTGACACATGTTTACATCTCGTTTTCAAAATACCATTATAGGTCGAATATTTTGAGAAACCGACTGTTAGATTAGATACTTTTTTTATGTTTTTGTCATGTATGCAAAAAATCGAAACGGTTAGTTTTTGAAAAATATCATTGTGAAGAATTATTATATTTTCTATTAATTAAAAACACTGCATTTTTTTATAGTGATATTTTTTAAAATCTAACAGTTGGATTACTATAATTATTTTTGATCGAATCCAACGGTCAGTTCGTTAAAATATTTATCATAGTAGTGTTTTGAAAACGAGGTATAAACTCAATATAAAATATTTATCATAGTAGTGTTTTGAAAACGAGGTATAAACTCAATATAAAATGTAAGGAAAATGTGACCCTATTATGTTATATAGTGTCATATGCATTATTAAAAATTCATTCCTTTGAATTATTTTTGAAAATCATAGTTTTTCATGGAGAAGATAGAATAAAGGAGAAGGAAAAAAAATGAAGCGATGGAAAAGAGAGAGGTATTATGTTGGAGTAGTGTTTTGTTCGAAAAGTGTCCAACACTGCCACAATGTTTCCATGCTTCTTAATTTGATCCCCAGCCATTTGAAACAAGTACAATGTATAATTTCTCAAGAGTACATTTAGATCTAATCCTATTGTGCAATGATAAAAGTTTCAACTGTTCAAGTGTAATGCAAATATTCAAGTCTCGAAAGTAACCACTTCACATAATATCAAAACTTAGTTTCATATCCAACTTATCATACTTGCTGGGACCTCACTTTAGTGGTACTAACATTGAATAAATGAATTAGGGAGTTGATAATGGCGCTCCCACTAACATATGAAATGGGCAAAATTTCTATTTTGCTCCTATAACAAAAAAAAAACTTCATTTTAATATTAAGTGCACTTCCGTATGGTCAGTTGCATAATATATTTTGAAAAACCGAGCGTTGGATAAAATGCTCCCCTTATGAATGTCATGACTTTGCCAAAAATTATTGTGATCCAACGGTTAGTTTTTGAAAAATCCGACTGCAAAAATTGTGACATTTCGAAAAACAAAAAAATACAGTTTTTTCAGTGCAACATTTTTCAAAAATTGACAGTTAGATGATTTTTTGCAAATATGACATTCATAAGAGGGGTATTTAATCCAACGGTCAATTTTTCAAAATATGAAATGCAACTAGCCCTATGAAGAAACTGTGCTTTTTTATCATTCAAAATGTCACAATTTTTGCAGTAAATTTTTTCAAAAACTGATCGTTGGATCACAGTGATTTTTGGCAGCGATGACATTTATAAGGGAAGTATTTTATCCAACAGTCGGTTTTTCAAAACATATTCTGCAACTGATCCTATGAAATTGCACTAAACATTAAAATGATGGTTTTTTTTGTCATAAGAGCAAAATAAGAATTTTGCCCATTTCATATCTGAGTGGGAGCGCCAATGGCTTCCCTTAACACTATGTTTGGATTGAGAGAAATGGAGAGAAGAGAAGAGAAATTCATTAAGAGAAGAGAAGAGAAGAGAAGAGAAAGTTAAATGACTTTCTCTCCACCTTGTTTGGATAGAGAGGGGAGAAAGTTTAATGACTTTCTCTCTACCTTGTTTGGATAGCCTTCATAAGAGAATAGAAGAGAAGATTTTAAGGTGTAAATTCTAATATTACCCTTACTTACATAAAAAGAAAATAAAAGCTAAAGAAGGAAGAGAAAGGGCAAAATAGTAAAACTACCCCTCACTAAAACCCTTTCTCTTCTCTTCTCTCCATTTCTCTCCGATTTGGAGAGAACGAAATCAGCCCCTTTTCTCTCCCCTTTCTCTCCCCCTCCTCCCCTTTCTCTCCAACTCTCTCCATCCAAACGAGAGAAACTTAATAAGTTTCTCTTCTCTCCATCTCTCTCAATCCAAACATAGTGTAAAGCGCCATTATCATCTCCCATGAATTAACTCATCATGTTAGCCTCTTCATTTTAGCTACTATCGGAAACAAAGGGTCCATTTATATATATATTTTTTATTTTAAAATTATTTTTGGAGCTCAAAATTTCACTTTATCTAAAGAAATGGGATGATAAATCACTTTTAGGCGACTTGAGGGGTGATAGAATGGATGCCAAAATTTTCATACTAGAAGCAATTGTGGCAAAAAACCGTGGTCTACTAACTTTTGCTACAATCAATTTTGGTTCAAAAATTAGACATGATTTTAACATAATTTTAAAGAAATACATGAAATAGTAATTCTCCAAAAATGATTTCAGAAAAAGCTTATGTTAGAGCATCTTCAACTTATGTTAGAGCATATATCTCTAATGATATGCCATTACTATTTACTACAAATCTTATGTAGGTTGATCCAATGATATGCCATGTGAAGTGTCAAATTTTGGCAATGACACGTAAGATTGCTAAATTTGGCACCTCAAATGGCAAATGCTATTTGTGTCATATTCATATTTTTTTTTCCAAAAAGTGAAAAATGCCAAAATATGGCATTAATGCATAGAGAAAATATGTGCTAAAATATGATATTAAAGACATTTGGCGCCAAATTTTGGCACATCAAATTACATGAATGCATTAGAGATGATCTAAACAAACAAAATAAACTCACATTAATCACATACATCAAATGACATGAATACATTGGAGATAGTCTAAATGAGCTGCTTTAAACAAACAAAAAAGGACTCACATTAGTTGCTATGCAGAACATATTGGAAGTCTCCCAGAGTATAAGTGGCTGCTTCAATGATTGAACATTCCCATCTTCTTGAATTCACGTATTCTGTGCACGGTTCAAGACTTACAGGTATATTTAATTCACGTATTCTGTGCACGGTTCAAGACTTACAGGTATATTTAATTCACGTATTCTGTGGTTCAAGACTTACAGGTCAAGCACGCCTTGTGGAAATATTTAATTCGCGTATTCTGTGGTTCAAGACTTAAAGGTCAAGCACGCCTTGTGGAAATATTTAACACAGTGACACTGTAATGAGTTCACGTATTCTGCGGTTTAAGACTTACTGCTCTAAACATGTGAAAATATTTTACACAGTGACAGTGTGACACCAACACCATAACGGCTTCTCTCCGGTTAATTGGGTCCATTTCCTTAATCTGTTTTCTGTGGTGGACCCATCACTTACCAGGTCTAATCAAAAGCTGTAGTATGGAATGGATTGGAGGCTGCATGAGCATTGAGATCTAATTTACAGGCTTTTTTGAAGCAAAAAACTTGTGGTTCTCTTTAAGCAACAATTCTCTCTCTCTCTCATGGCCTCTGTACCAGTTATGTTCTTACTGTTCTTAAAACTACTTGCTGTGGCTGTAAGAACTCAACAAAAAGACTCCAATTTGATCGTCTTGGATTCTTCACTCTCGCCTACCACTCAACCCACTTCATGGCTCTCACCTTCCCGCCTTTTCGCATTTGGTTTCTACCCCCAAGGCAATGGATTTGCAGTTGGAATATGGCTGGTTGGCCAATCTGAAAGCACTGTTGTCTGGACTGCCAATCGAGATGATCCACCCGTCTCCTCAAACGCCACACTCCATTTCACCAAAGATGGTAACCTGCTTCTTCGAACGGATCAAGGCCAAGAAAAACCTGTTGTTAAATTGGAAGAGACTGCAGTGTCAGCTTCTATGCTTGATTCTGGTAATTTTGTGTTTTACAATAAGGCATCTCATGCTATCTGGGAAAGCTTCAATTCCCCAACTGACACCATATTAGGTGGTCAGAATCTGTCCGTGGATCATAATTTGGTTTCCAGTGCATCAACGTCCAACCACTCAAGCGGACGGTTTTTACTCGCAATGCAGCGTGATGGAAACCTTGTTGCCTACCCTGTAAACAGTTTGAAAAAAGTTGAAGATTCATACTGGTCCTCCAACACACAGGGAGTACTGGGAGATTTTCCAGTACTAAATCTCAACAATAGAGGCCTTCTGTGCTTACAAAATTCTGCCGGTTTAAATGTTCAGACTGTAGCCCAAAGTTCATATTCTGGGAAGAACAAGACGATCATTTACCGTGCAACTCTTGAAGCTGATGGGGTTTTTAGGATGCACTCTCATAGCTTTGAGGTCAATGATAAATCAACCATATCGCTGGAGTGGCAATCATTGCAGAACCAATGCGTAGTCTCAGGTTTATGCGGTTTCAACAGCTTCTGCTCACGCACCGGCAACAAAGTTAAGTGTTCTTGCTTTCCTGGTTTTACTTCCGTCAATCCTGATATGGAGTTCCTGGACTGCTACAGGAGCTTCAATGATGAGGACGACTGCATAAGGAAAGAGCCGCCATTGTACCACATTATTACTTTCAACAACACGACGTTGGGAGGCGGACCCTATTCTGTGCTGTCAATGAATGAGGATGATTGCCGCAAGAGTTGCCAAAATGACTGTAATTGTGGGGTAGCTTTGCATTCAAATGGCATTTGCAGTAAACGAAAGCTTCCAATAATATATGGGAAAGTAAATCAGAATGAGACGGCCATGGCCTTCTTCAAGGTGAGTGCACGAGATTATAACCCAACCATTCCAGGGAGAACCATTCCTGGGGAACAGATAGTCACAATCGATAGCAAGAAGGAACTTATTGTAATTCTAGCAGTAAGTTTGGGTTCCATTACATTCGTGTGTTCTCTAATGGCGCTCTTTAGTTTCTTTATATACAGACGTCGAGTTCACAGGTATAAAAGGCTGCAAGAAAATTCAAATTTGAGTCTAATCGAGGAGTTTACTTTGCAATCGTTTTCTTATAAGGAGCTTGAGAAAGCCACAGATGGGTTCAAGGAAGAGCTGGGTAGGGGTTCTTTTGGAGCAGTGTATAAGGGTTGTATATCTGAGGGTAATAAGATTGTTGCTGTAAAGAGACTAGAAAAGGTTGTGGAAGAAGGAGAAAGGGAGTTCCGAGCAGAAATTACTTCAATTGGGCAAACCCATCATAGGAACTTGGTTCGATTGCTTGGTTTTTGCATGGAGGGCTCTAGGAAGCTTCTTGTTTATGAATACATGTGCAATGGATCACTTGCAGATCTTCTCTTCAAGGTTGAAAGGCGCCCCATCTGGAAAGAAAGAGTGAGAATTGCACTGGATGTAGCAAGAGGGATATTATACCTACACGAAGAGTGTGAGGCCCCTATAATCCACTGTGACATAAAGCCTCAAAACATACTTATCGATGATTCTTGGAAAGCTAAGATCTCTGATTTTGGGTTAGCGAGGCTTTTGATGCCAAATCGAAGTGAAACCATTACCAGTATCAGAGGGACTGGAGGATATTTGGCACCTGAATGGCAGAAGAATACCTTAATATCGGTGAAGGCAGATGTTTACAGTTTTGGAATTGTGCTTTTGGAGATTGTTTGCTGCAGAAGCAATATGGAGGTTAATGTTTCAACACCAGATGAGGTGCTTCTTACTAGTTGGGTGTATGATTGCTTTGTGGCTGGAGAGTTAGATAAGCTTGTGGGAGATGAAGAAGTAGAAATGAGGACCCTGGAAAGGATGGTGAAGGTTGGATTGTTGTGTATTCAAGATGATCCATTTCTGCGTCCTTCGATGATGAATGTGATCTTAATGATAGAAGGAACTATGGATATACCGGTCCCTCCATTCCAACTCCTTGCCTTTTGATATATTGATACGTATAACCTTTATTTTTAAATAAGCACGATTTAGTATATGTATCAATCCTTAGGCTTGCAATGAATCCATATATGATGTTTTTATGTTGTTGTATATTTCTGAATCTATGTATGGTATGAGACTTGTTTATCAAGCTATAAAGTCTGGATATAATATACATGTTTTTAAGTTATTCTAATCATTTTACATGTTCTTTTAATTAATTCATACACTGGAAACACTATATTTGGCGCATGTACTTATGCAATACTAACCTTCTAGCTAAGAGCTTCTCTAAACACGTACACTAGGAATATGAGCATTTGGTAGCTCTCAAATGGTTAGCCCAATATAACAAAGAGAGAGAGAGGTTAGGCATTTTTGCCAGCTCACTAATTTTCCCAAAATGGTGCTCTTTAAAGTATAATTTGAATTCAAAAAATTATAAAATATTTTTGCCTTACCAAAATGGCTAGTAGGTTGGAATTCATAGCATTTTGGCAGGCCAAAATGTGAAGGCAAAATACAATTTGGCCATTTTGGATAGACATGGTTGGAGATAGCTCTAACAAGACCAATTGGCAACCTCAATTTTCGCTTGGTTGTGTGTGGTTGGAAGTCATGGGCTGCTAAATTTTCATGTCCATTCAATGGAGAAATTTCTACGGAGAACTCTAGTCTTCCCGTCAATCAAGTCAGCAATGCTTAATATCTTACTCTACCCCACTAACCAACTGTCAAGACCAATTGAGAACCACAATTGTTGCTTGGTTGTGTGTGGTTGGAAGTCATAGGCTGCTACATATTCATGTCCATTCAATGGAAAAATTTCTATGGAGAACTCTAGTCTTCCCGTCAAACAAGTTAGCAATGTTTACTATCTAATACTACCCCACTAACCTACTGGCAAGACCAATTGGCAACAATTAACAAGTTTTGCTTTGTTGTAAATTGAAGTCAGGGGAGGCTTGGTTGTATTTTTCATGTCCATTCAAATGGAGAAATTTCTGTGCTCTTCCATCAGTGCATTGACGAGAAACAACATAATTTTTGCATAGTTATTTGAGTCACCTACACGGTTTGAAGAGGAAGTAGTGAATTTATATGTAATTGTTGGCTTTCCATATTCATCTACCATCTCTTCTAACTAAAAATGTTTAAACACCGAGGATAACACTCAAGAGTCCTCTCATTCCCTCCCATGGCTAGTAAATATGTTTTTCGCTTACTCCTCTTTGTTTGTTTTGAAGCTGTAAGAGCTCAACAAAACATAAGCTTGGGCTCTTTACTTTCTCCCTCCAGTCATTCCACTTCATGGTACTCACCTTCTGGCCGATTTGCTTTTGGGTTCTACCCACAAGGCAACAGCTTTATGGTGGGAATTTGGTTAGTGGGTAATTCAGAAAAGATCATCGTGTGGACAGCAAATCGAGATGATCCGCCGGTATCCTCGAATGCTACGCTGGAGTTAACCAAGAATGGTAAGCTCCTTTTAAGAACTGAGAATAGTGGGGAGAAACTCATTGCTGATTTAGTGGACTCCGCTTCCTCCGCTTCCATGCTTGATTCAGGAAATTTCGTGCTCTATAACAAACAACATGATATCATTTGGGAAAGTTTTGATTTTCCTACAGATACCATACTGGGAGGCCAGATTCTGTCAGCCGGGGGTAAATTGATTTCTAATTTATCTGCAACCAATTGCTCGACTGGACGGTTTCAACTATCGATGCAAGCTGATGGGAATCTTGTCCTATACCCCCAGAACTCAGTAGATGCTTATTGGGCCTCGAACACTGTGAAATCCACCCCGGATTACCTGTATCTTAATTATACTGGCACACTGCTTCTTGTCAACACAACCAGTTTGGTCCCAATCACGACCATAAACTTTGTTTCAGATGTGTACAACAACACAACTATCTACCGTGCGATACTTGAGGCTGAAGGGATGTTTCGTTTGTATTCTCATAGCTTTGACAGCAATGGTGAATATAGAACATCCAAGCATTGGGAAGAACCTGAGGATCAATGTAAAGTGAATAGTTTCTGTGGTTTTAACAGCTATTGCACCTTCATGGACAACCAACCTGACTGTAATTGTCTTGATGGTACTGATTTTGTTAATCGGTCCCAGAAGGTTCTTGGCTGCCAGAGGAACTTTACCAAAGAATGGTGTAAAGGTGGGAAAGAAAATCCAGACTTTTATAACATCACTTCTATGGAAAATATAGTGTGGGATGACCGTCCTTACTTTGCAGCGGAAATGTCAAAAGAAGATTGCAGAAAGTCCTGTTTGGAGGACTGTAATTGTGAGGCAGCGTTGTTTGCTGGGGATGGGGATGATAAGAATGCAGGGTATTGCAAGAAACAAAAGCTTCCATTAAAATATGCTAGAAGAGATCAAAACAATCCAGCCACAGCTTTCTTCAAGGTTGGCACGACAAGTATCAAAAGCACGAATGGTATCCCTCCCAGTCCAATGAAGCCACGAGTGGTTGTTGTCACAAGCAAGAAAGCGTTGGTGCTAGTTCTTGTTCTGACTTTAGGATTTGTTTCGTGTTCGTGTATTGCCCTAGCGATATCTCGTATTTTCATTTTTAAGTATAGAAGGCTATTGGAAAATGGAAATTTGGGCTTGACTGAGGAGCTTACCCTGAGATCATTTTCTTACAATGAGCTTAAAAAGGCAACCAATGGTTTTAAAGAAGAGTTGGGAAGGGGATCATTTGGAGCAGTTTACAAAGGGACCTTGCACAGAGGTAAGAAACTTGTTGCAGTGAAGAGATTAGAGAAGATGGTGAATGAAGGTGAGAGGGAGTTCCGAGCAGAAATGAGAGTAATTGGGAGAACTCATCACAGAAACTTGGTTCGATTGTTTGGTTACTGTGCCGAGGACACCAAAAGGCTTCTGGTTTATGAATATATGAGCAACGGCTCCCTTGCAGATCTTCTCTTCCGTGCTGACAGGCCCCCAGATTGGAATGAGAGAATGAGAATGGCACTAGATGTTGCAAGGGGGATCCTCTATCTACATGAAGAGTGTGAGGCGCCAATCATTCACTGTGACATAAAGCCTCAAAACATTTTGATGGATGATTTTTGGACCGCTAAGATCTCTGACTTTGGACTGGCAAAATTGTTAATGCCAGATCAAACTAGGACATTCACAGGAGTCAGAGGAACTCGAGGGTACTTGGCACCAGAATGGCAGCAGAACATCCCAATATCAGTGAAGGCTGATATTTACAGTTTCGGGATAGTTCTCTTGGAACTTGTATGTTGCAGAAGGAACATGGAGATTAATGTATCAAAGCCAGAAGAGATTGTTCTTTCTACATGGGTCTATAAGTGCTTTGTTGCCAGAGAGTTGGAGAAGCTTGTGGGTGATGAAGAAGTGGAGAAGAAGACCTTGGAGAAAATGGTTAAGGTGGGACTCTGGTGTATTCAGGAAGAACCCGCCCTTCGGCCATCCATGAAGAGTGTCGTTTTGATGTTAAAAGGGATTACTGAGATATCTATTCCTCCATGTCCAAATACTACCTCCATGTAAACTCTAATCTGTGATGGGAAAATAGTTGCAGCCATTCAAATTACAACATCCATGCAGACTCTAATCTGTTGTAAGGAGAATAATTGCCGTTGTACATATAATTTTCATAAGTTTTAGTAAAGTCTAATCTGTGAAGGAAAATAGTTGCTACTGTTCGCATAATTTTCATATGTTTTATGTCTTTGAACTTCCCCATCAATATAAAGAGGCATATGTAGTAACAGTGTATTGGTAGGCTTGAGTATCAAATATGTATTGCATGTAATTCATCATATAATAATAATAATCACCCATCATGGTCATTACTGCCTAAAATTTCTAAGGAGTCATTATTTTCAATAAAAAAAGATTAGGATCGAAACCGCCTGAAACAAATTGATTTTATCAAGTTGAGAGAAACTTTTGGGACAACAAACCCCTATATATATCTGTGTGAAGTAAGTCAATACAAGTGCATTAAAAAGGTTCTAACAGCAAGTATGCAACCCAACCAATATAGTTAAAATGCACTAGTATCAATTTGTAAACCAAGCAACAAAGCAAGCAAAAAATCATTATGAGGCAATTTATCAAACACATAGAGGGCATTCACAAATCATACGTTAAAGAATAATAATATATGCGTGGAAAACCCTCTAAGGAAGGGGGAAAAACCATGGTACAAACTCCAAACTATTCCACTAAATCAAACTACAACTACAACTGTTTTCTCTCTTGTTGTTGCTGCTCCCCTCTGTTTTCTCCCGTAAGAATGAACGAAAAACTGATGGAGAAGAGCTTGGTTAGATGAGCTCGATCCAAATCATAGTTTTAAAATTTTTGTTTACTTGGCAAACTATGGCCAACTCAGGAAAGACAACTCAGTTTTCAGTCTAATTTTCCTATAAATTTTATGTACTTTAATTTTCCCATTCATGCAAAGACATGCAGTAATTAAGCTTGAGTGTCAACTATATATGTAGTTTTCAAAATGATCAAATAATGAAAATTGGGGATTATACACATTTTTTGGGTACATCCAACGGCTGGATTTTACACATACCAAAACCACGTAGATTAGCTGCGTTTTAGACACTCCTGTATTTTAATGCCTCTCCTTCCCTCCTTGATGCTTCTTAATGCCCGTTTGGTGCCCAAACCACAACTGTAAACAAAAATTTCAAAGAAAGAAATCACAACACCCAAAATTAGCAGAAAATTTTTCTTCCTATTTCTCTTCTCAATCTCCATTTATTGAACAAATATATCTCTCTCTTCAAAATTAATTTCTATTTCTCTCTCTCTATATATATGGATTAGGTTCTCTATACATAATTTTTACTCCTAATTTGAGAAAAGAAAAATCAGATGGCTTGATTATAAGGAAGAGGATCACGACGACTTCTAAATAACACAGTGTATATATCCCAACAGAAATGATCATTTAAGGACCGGTCCTTAAATTAATTTAAGGTCCACTCACTATTTTCTCACATATGATAGGTATTTTGAAAAACTGACCGTTGGATTAGATAATCTTCTTGTGTATGTCATATCTGTTAAAAATCACAGTGATCCGACCATCAGTTTTCAAAATATAGTTTGTGAAACACTCTAACAATATTTACCGTTGGATGTTGTAACAATTGTTTAATAGTCTGTATTTTGAAAACCAGCCGTTGGATTACTGTGATTTTTGGCAGACATGACATACATAATAAGATTATCTTATCCAATTGTCGGTTTTTCAAAACACCTATCCTAATGGTGAGTGGACCTTAAATTAAGGTTGATGACCGGTCCTTACTTGATCATTTATGTATATCCCAATATGTTGAACCAATAACTCATTGCAAACTCCTTACTATTAGCCATGGCAGAAAAAGAGAGAGAGAGAAATTAATTTTGAAGATATATATATATATATATATATATATACACAGGAAGTCTGAGGTCAGGCCGGCCTCATTTAAAAAAAAATACGGTCACCCCATTTTGGGGGTGATGCAGGTCACAGTTTCATATTTCGACCGTTGGATATTCTATTCAGGCAGTGCTTGTCATGCCTGCAAAAAATCACAATGATCCGACGGTTGGTTTTTGAGAAAACTGACTTGGAAAAAAACTGTCATTTTTTTTATTATTTGAATTACAAACTGAGCAATTATCATTTTACTTTCTGAAAGCATGATGCCATTTGTTTTTGCCAGTTGGTAAAACTCATCGAGTAACTTTGAATGTGACTCAACAGTAGGGGAAAAAAGCAAGATATCATCAATGTAGATCAATGCATTTGACAAAAGAGGTCGGAAAAGAGAGATCATTGCTTTTTGAAAATGAGAAGGAGCATTTTTGAGACCAAAGGGCATTACTGTCCATTGATAATTATGATCAGGGATGCAAAAAGCTGTTTTGAATCTTTCTTCAGGATGAATGCCTAGTTGCCAAAATCCTGTTTTAAGATCAAACTTGGAGAAGATCTTAGCATGAGAGAGATGTTGGAACAATGAGGTTTTATTAGGCAAAGGGAATTTATCATCAGCAAGGAAGTGATTCAAATCTTGGTAATTGACTGCCAATCTGAGCTTTCCACGAATTTGTTCAGAATGCTTATTAACATAGAAAGCTTCACATGCCCATGGAGAAGAAGTATCCTCAATAATTCCTTCAGAAAGAAGAGAGGTGACTTCTTTCTTTGCAAGATAAAGATGTTCAGGATTCATTTCTCTGTGAGAGGCTTTTGTAGGATTAACATCTTCATTCTTTTTGAAGGGAAGAGAAACAAAGTAGGAGGAATTTTTCCAAAGAGGATTTGGATTTTTGAGGAGGAACTCAGAATGAGTATTTGCACAACATTATGAAATGAGTTTAGATTTGATGGAATCAAAAGTATCAAGGACAAAGAGATGGGGAATTTGAGTCCATGTCATAAGATGTTGTCTATATGATAATCCTTGAGAGGACCATCTAAGACCAACAATTTTATGCAAAATATCAAAGCCAATAAGAACATCTCTGCCAGTAAGAGAGGAACCAAGAACTTGATGTCTGACCACGAGATTAGGAAATAATCTGCTAAGAATCTGTTTACTAATCTTTATGATATGAAAAGTTTCACCATTTGCTGCTCTGAATGTCTGATTATGAGGAAGCCAATATTCATCAGGAAGAAATTCTGGATTAGTCATTGTTGCTGCAGCACCAGTATCAAAGAGAGCAATTGTAGGAATTGGTCTGGAATAAGTATCTGGCAAAATATGAATATGAGCAATTGGAGTTGGATGAGAGGCTGGTAGCATTATTGGATGAGAAGTAAATATCATATCCAATTCATCATCAGACTGTAGAGGAGTGGATTCATTAGAATTATAACCAATAGCAAGGAGTGTTTCTGGAGTGTACTCATCAGAGAGAGAGTAAAGAGATTCAACATCGGAAAACTCTGTAGCACCAGCATGAATTTGTGCTTGTTCGAGTAATTTGGCTACTTTTTCTTTCTGAGGACAATTACGAGCATAATGGCCAAGCTTCTTACAGAGATAACAAGTTTTTGAAGTCTTGTTTCTGAATGGTTTTTTCTTTAAGAACCACCATTTTTTCTTTTGAGGAAAACCTTTCTTTTTGGATTTAAAAGGAGGAGAAGAAGATTTGTTGGATTTGCCTTTCTTGAAAGAATCTTTTTTCATTGTAGGACAAACACAATCTTTTTCTGGACATTTGATCTTTAAATCTTTTCTAGAACATCCTTCACCAAGTTTGCTGTGAGTTTTCTCGAGTTGTTTGAGAAACTTTCTTTGGTTGCATAACTTATCAACAGAGACAAGTATATGTTGATAGATTTCTCCGAGAGAAGCTTGATGGAGGGTAATTCTTTGCATCTGCATTACCTTTTGTGCTTCATTTCCAAGAGGTTCTGGAAGTGAATTCAAGAAAGTGAGCTTGAGATTAATGTTATCCATACCATTGAGAACATAAAACCGTTTAGACATTCGGTTAAAATGAATCTCCAAATCTTTTCTTTCAAAAGAACAACATTTCATAACCAAAAATTCTTCACGAGCCTGATCTTTGTAGTGAGTAGCAGAACCCAAGAATTATGTGTAAAGAAGAGCAAAGAATTCTTCAAGGTTTGGCTGTTGTGAAGCATTCCTTTGTCTGTATTCACCAAGAGCTATCCACCAATCTCGAAGTCTGCCAGAAAGACGGGCTATGAACTTTGAGATGACAATGGCTATTGTGGAATTAGGAAGTTGTAGCTCTGCTGTACACCATGAGAACGTATGAAACAAACGATCTCTCCATTTGGAGGGTGGTGTATCATCAATGGTGAATAAGTGCTTTAAATCAAGGACAGAAAGAAAAATCTGTCTTAATCTCTGAGGAGGAATGACTGGTGGAGTGGGAAACATTGGAGGAGGCTGGTAAGGAGGTTGGGGATCTTCTGGATCAATTGTATCTGGATCATTTTCTGCAAGGAAAATACTTTCAAGGCCAATACCATCAAGATCAAGATCATCAACTAATGAGATTATTTCTGGACCAGTGGAAATTGGATCATGTAAGGTTAAAGATCTGAGGAAAGGAGAGATGAGATTAGGGTTTTCAACAGGCATGACATCAGGAATTGATGTAGAAAAAGTATCAATAAGAGGATCAGGAAGTTCTATAGGATAAGGAACTTCTGATTGTTGCTTTGACTGTTGTTTTGACTTTAGAAGACCTGTAGTTGGTGAGAAAAGGCTTGTGGTTTTGAAAGGATTATTTTCTGGATGAACAGAAACAAGAGGTTGCTGAACAGTTGGGGTATGAGAAAATGGATTGAAAACCTTTGTGGGTGGAGAATAATAGTGAACAGGAGGAACTTTGGATTTCTGGGTTTTAGATTCAAGAGATTGAAGCTGTTCCTAGAGTTGAACATTTTCTTTTTCTTTTTGACCAAGAAGAGGAAAAGCAATCTTGAAATCTTTGACATTATCCACAATATGATTTAACTCTGCTTCAAGAGTCTGAATTCTGGTTTTCAAATCAGCAATCAAAGAATCAGTTGCAGAAAGCTTTGTTGTAACAGTAGTTGCCAATTGTTGCTGATTATTCATGATTTGTTGCATGGCATGATTCTGAGCTTTAGAATTCTCAGCTTGCCAATTGAGAGCTGCTTCAGCTGTTGAGACTGTCTTTGGAGTTCCATCAGTATAAGAACCAACAGGATTTTTTATTTTCCACACATGTTTGGTATTTTGTGTTGGGTACTCAAAATTTTCCAAGGGAGGAAAGTCATTCGAGTAGGAAGAGGATGAAGGATCAAACATGTAACAGGGTTGTGGAAAAATAACTGAATTTGGTGGTGGAATGAAAGGTTTCCTGATCAATGGGAGAACCTTTTGGTAATATGGATTGAGTGGAGGTTTGCATGGTGTAGGAGATGGTTGAGAAGGTGGTGAAACAGGTTCTGTTTTACACCTGAGAGGCGTGGGAACTGGAGGCTTTTTTGACTGATCACCATAAGTAACATAATAGTCAAACTTTCCAGAGGATTCACCAAGAAGATCAACAGATGGGTCTCCTGCTTCATAACGTTCTTGAAGAAGTTTCTGAGAAGACTTTTTTCTGTTGGGCTTAATTTCTTCAAATCGAACATCATCCAAACAATCATCACAATTGCAGTATCCCACCAAATATGACCAGAGGGAGATTTGCCTTCATAGATGGGATGACCTTCAGTATCAAACTGAATGATTTGTGGAGAAGCAGATCTTTCGTAAGAGACTGGTTGAACCATGTTGAGAGAAGTAGGGAACACATAAACATAATCTGGAGTTATTGATGAAGAAAACCGAGTTTCAACAATACCATTTTCTTTTCTGATGAACATGGGTGTGGAAGACTGAATAGGCTGTACTGCTTGATGAAGTGTTTCATACTTAGTTAGCCAGCTTTCAGGAATGAGAGAAGCTAACTGATCCCTTGTGAGTTGTCTAGGGACAAAAGAACAAGTAGCAGTGAGACTTGGATCCACCTGTATATGCAAGGCTTCATCAGTCTGAGAAGTATCAGGAACTGCAAGATCAAAAGCATAATTTTGAAGTCTGTAGGCCAGTTGATAGTGGAGAGTTGCTGCAAATGTGTTTGAGACTTGAGCTGCACCAGTGATCTGTATCTGGACTTTCAAAGCATCTGTGAAATGAGGATCTCGAAGAGGCATATTGAAATTTGGGAATAAAGTAACAAAAACTGTGCCAGCATTCAAAGTAGTCTGAAGAGTGCCAATAACAACATGTTGGTACTCTTTGAATCTTGAATCAAGAAGAGCAATTCTGGAGACTGCAGGTAGACCTTTTCTGCCATGAAAAGTAAGAGCAAGACGAACTGCATCAAAGTGAAGGTGAGTAAAACCTTCCTGTTGCCAAGGACGAATAAGTTCTCTGGGAAGAGTTAGGGTAACAAAGTGCTCTTGTTCTACAGCAGGTATGTGAAACTGATCAAACTTTGAGGCTTGAACATATTCTTTTACAGAAGACTGTTTTGAAGAAAGAGGAACAAGATTTCTGATTTTTTTTGTAGAAGGAAGATGGAGTCTTAGAATAAACAGTATAAGGATTTACAATAGGAAAATCTGTTTCTGGGACTTTACTATCTTCTGGAAGATATTCTACTTCATATAAATAAGCTAATTTAGAAGAAGAAGAAGTTCTAAGAGAAAGTGCTTTAGATGATTCAGAGGACGTACTACTGACTGAAAGACGAGAGGGTTCAGGAATAGTAGAGGAAGAGGAATCTGCCATAAAGATTAAATGAAATAAACTGAGGTATTTTCAAAAGTTAAGTACAATGATATGCCAAATATCTGTCTGTATGCTAAAATAATCAAAATGATGAAGATTACTCCAATATAAGTATTTCGGATAACTCAAACGCCACTCCTAGGCTACAGTATCCCCTTTACTTATTCTTGGAGCTAATCAATTTTCCAGTAAAACAGTAATTGGTCTGTACTTTATATTTTAACCAATCCTTTAGTGTTCTGTTGTATACACATGTCAAGTGTTCTGATATGGAAGATCCAACTATGTGGCAACCATAGAGCATACTAATCAAGACGATGTACAGTACATACTAATCTAAAGGAGAAGATAAATAGTACTATGATATGGCATATTATTAAACCCAACCTTAAACTTACCCCAACTTAAAAAGTTTAAGCTGTCATGGCTCTGATACCAATTAGGGGGGAAATCTTAGTGGGCAGGGATAACCTGGGTAGTGTCCAGTCCTCTCTTTTAGTTCTTTGGTTTCATGTCTGTAAGAGTTTCCCTATATAATATACTCGTGGCTCGTTTAATCTTTTATCTTCTTTATTTACTCTTTCCATGTTTTAAGTATCTTGTTCATATTAGCTTCCTTAGCTATTTTATTTATCGGTTTTAGTGGGTAACCATACCGCACTAAGATTTCTTCCCCCCTAATTGGTATCAGAGCCATGGCAGCTTAATCTTTTTAAGCTGGGGTAAGTTTAAGGTTGGGTTTAATAATATGCCATATCAGAGTACTATTTATCTTCTCCTTTAGATTAGTATGTACTGTACATC
>JAESVK010000479.1:1501940-1535442 GCA_017140935.1 Hamamelis virginiana | reverse complement strand
AAGAGTTCAACTAATTAATTTTCTATTTGGAAACCCACACGCACGTATTTATATAATCCATGATCACTCTTTAATAAGTAAATCTTTGCTGTCTCCCTTCTATTATTATTATAATATCAAATTAGTTTCAAAAATTGATGGTTACATTTCATATAATATATTATTTTCAAAACCTAGTGATTAAAGCCTAGCTTAAGTAATTAAGCTTTCATTTTTCATTTTTATTTTCATTTTTTTTTTTTTTTACTCAGATCTCAGAAGAATAAGACTTTTAAAAAAAAAAAAACGGTTCAAGAAATGTTCAATAAGACTTCTCTTTATTAAGGGAATTTTTCCTCAATATTCTCATTTCATATAATATATTATTTCCTCAATATTCTCATAATTAGAGAAGAGTCTCGGCTTATATTGGAGTGTTTTTGTTGAGCTGCAGATGTTAAAAATAGAGACAGAAACATGAAGATGAAAATAGAAGCCATGAGAAGAGAATACTAAGCTAGCTATTGTCTGTATCTTCTGTGTTTTCTCTTCTACTCTTTAAAAAGAAGTCTGGTAAATAATTGGAATTGATATTAGTTAGGGACCCAGCCAAAAGTATGTTTAGAAAAGACAAAGGACCAATGACCCAGGACTTTGGTCTATTTTAAATTCAAATTTAATGAAATGCAAAGTCTGAAAACAAACCCAAAAAATAATAGTCCATTCATCTTTCCTATTTAGCCTCCCTTTTCTTTTTCCTTTGCATGTATGTCCGACCTAAATAAGTATTTTTAAAATCAACCGTTGAATTAGATGTTCTGTGTTGAATTAGATGTTCTGTTTATATGTATCATGAATACAAAAAATTATATTGTTTCTTGTGAACACATTAATGAAACAGCACAGAAATTTCTCCATTTGAATGGACATGAAGATATAGCGCCCGTGACTTCCAACTGTACCCAACCAAGTGAAACTTGTGGTTACCAATTGGTCTTGTTAGCATGGTAGTGTTGGAAATTAAGCGTTGCTAGCTAGTCTTGATTTCCAACTGTACCTTACCAAGCGAAACTTTTGGTTTCCAATTGGTGTTGTCAACATCTCCAACTATGATTTGCTAAAATGGCTAAATAGTATTTTTGTCTTCCCAAAATGTTATGTGCGCATTCCAACCTACTAGCCATTTGATTTAAGCAAAAATATTTTATTATTTTTTGAATTCAAATTATACTTTAATGAGAATCTTTTTGGGAAAATTGATGAGCTAGTTGGCAAAAATACTTAACCTCTCTCCCTTTGCTACGGCTAGAGCCATTTGAGAGCTAGCCAAATGTCTAGTCCATTGCAATGCCATTTGCGTGGTTTGGTTAGACATTTTTGTTAAAATGGTCATACGCCTAATGTGGTTGGAGATAGTGTTACCGGTGTATGAGATTAAAAGAATATGTAAAATGATTAGAATAACTTAAAAGAGAATGTATATTAAAACCAGACTTTATTTATTGCTTGATAAACAAGTCTCACTCCATATGATACGATACAATACATAGATTCAGAAATATACACATAAAAACATCTTATATGGATTAATTCATTGCAAGGCCAAGAATTAATATATATACGAAGTCAGGCTTATTTACGGTTTGTATTTTAGAAACCGACCATCAGATCACTATGATTTTTGGCATACATGACATACATTGAAAGAATTTCTAATCCAACAATCGATTTTCCAAAATTCTCATCTTACATTGACTAAAAAGCCGAGTCCGATCCTCACATAAGGAAGTCCTCATAAGAAAATTACTCTATATATCTATACTACTTCTAAATGTCTCTTATTGAGAAAAACTTTTGATTTTCAGTCATACTCTCACTTAATTTCTTAAAGACCATAGTACCCTTATATGCCACATCATTTAGAGTTTGAAGGGTCAATGTTGTTTTAGAGTCCAAAGCATACATTGGAAATTAAAACATACGTTTGTTTTTTAATAGCAAAGAGATCCTGTGTACATTGAACTTATCCAAATAATTCATGATCTTCCATGGATATGAAATATGCTTTTTCAGCTTTCAATTCCTTATTTAAAGCAACTTTGAAAGCATTATCATGTACAACAAAAAACTAGCATTGGACCACAAGGATTTTTATGTTGTTATCAAAGAATAGGGTCCAAGCAACGACATATAAGAGGGGTATCTAATCAAATAGTCAATTTTTCAAATATGTTATACAAATGACTCTAGAAGAGGTCGCCTGATGCATCTTGCAGCAGTGCACCTGATATTAGCATCCATGTATATATATATATACATATAGGTACTAACATATAGTACACCTGATGCAAGATGCATAAGGTGACCTCATTTAGAGCCACTTTCAAAACATACTTTGGAAAATCGAACGTTTGATTAGATACCCCTCTTATATATTTCATGCTTTCCAAACATCACAGTGATCTAACGGTTAAAAACCGACTGTGAAAAAAAAATGGTGACATTTTGAAGAACAAAAATGTCATAGTTTTTCAAAGTTACATTTTTCAAAATCCAACCGTTGGATCACTGTGATATTTGGCAAACATGACATATAAAAGAGGGGTATCTAACCCAACGGTCGGTTTTCGAAAATATGTTTTGCAAGTGGTTCTAGAAGAGGTCATTTAATTCAATCTTGCATCAAGTGCACTTGATGCAAGATTATACATTATTATATATAGAGTAGTTCGTCCTACATGGCGGCCTTTATTGGCCTTCCCTCTCCCATTCTCTTCTCTCCATAATTCACTCTTCTGTTTTTTTCTAATTGGTTGATGCTATATTCTATTTTATTTTATTTTCTTCTTTTGACTTTTCATTCGTATCAGATTAGGGCTGCTGCTTTTCTTCATTTTTTTTTTCTTTGCTACACTCTTCATGTACTGATCAGTGCCTCACGTCTAGGTAATGTACTCTTATTCTTCATCTTCTCTTTCTCTCTATATATATTTTTGTTTATTTGGGTTTGTAGTTATAGTTTTTTTTCACATTCTCTCTTTCTCTTTTTATTTGGGTTTGTAGTCGATCACAGTTTTTTTCACATTGAGATGCTGCACCATAGCCATTTGTGTCCAGGTAAGCTTTATCATATTCTTCTTCTTCTTATATTCTCTATCCATCAGTAATACGTAAGGTTGGATTTTCATTTTTTTTTTTTTTTATATGTTTGTAGTATTTAACTACATGTTACAGTTTAAGAAAGAAGTGTCTTTTTTATTTTATTAGATTATCTTGACCATTTGATTTTAATTATTAAATTTATAAAAGTAGAAAATTAAATAGGATATATTATTAAAAAAATAAATACCACATAGAAAGTCCCAAATCCAATCGAGATAAGATAGATGATATAAGTTACCGGTATATTTTATTTTAATTGTTAATATATGTGCTTTTTTTTCCCATTTAGATCTTCCATTTTATCCTTAGTTTATATATTACCCATTTGTATAAAATTGAAAAATATTACGAAAAAAATAGTTTATTAAATAGTAATAAAATTAAAATTGATTAAATTCTTTGTAAAATTTTTATATTTACTTGTTAGTCTCTGTGCTCCATCTTTTTACACACCCCATTACCAGGCATCGCCCGAGATTTATGCTAGTATATCTTATTATATATAGAGCAATTCGTCCTACATGGCGGCCTTTATTCTCCTTCCCTCCCCCATTCTCTTCTCTCCATAATTCACTCTTCTGCTTCTTTCTAAATTGTTGATGCTATATTTTATTTTACTCTCATATCTTATTTTATTTTCTTCTTTTAACTTTCCATTCCTATCAAATTAATTAGGGCTTCATAGGGCTGCTGCTTTTCTTCTTCTTCTTCTTTCCTTTGCTACACTCTTCATGTACTAATTAGTGCCTCACGTCTAGGTAATATGCTCTTCTTCTTCTTCTTCTCTTTCTCACTCTATTTATTTTTGTTTATTTGGGTTTGTAATTATAGTTTTTTTCACATTCTCTCTTTCTCTTTTTATTTGCGTTTGTAGCCGATCACAGTTTTTTTCACATTGAGACGCTGCACTATAGCCATCTGTGTCCAGGTAAGCTTTATCATATTTTTCTTCTTCTTCTATTCTTTATCCATTAGTAATACGTAAGGTTGGATTTTCATTTTTTTTTTTTATCTGTTTGTTGTATTTAACTACAGTTTAAGAAAGAAGTGTCTTTTTTTTTATTAGATTATCTTGACCGTTTGATTTTAATTATTAAATTTATAAGAGTAGAAAATTAAATTGGATGTATTATTAAAAAAATAAATCCCAAATAGAAAGTCCCAAATCAAATCGAGATAAGATAGATGATATAAGTGAAGGGTATATTTTATTTTAATTGTTAATATATGTTGTGCTTTTTTTTTTTTTCCCCATTTAGATTGTTTGACACATAAAGTATGGTATTTTTACTTGCTTTTAGCCATTCTAGCTTGCATATTGACCCTAGTTTGCATAGAATAGGTGTGTTTGACTTTCTTTCGTGTTTTTGTGCGTATGTAAGTCGTTCGATGTTATCCTTTTTGAAGTGTTTTGGACGCTTGGAGAGTCGCCGTGTGTTGAGGAAAGTGTCTTTGTGCATTTTCATCTTCAAACGGAGTCATTTTGTGAAGCAAGCCCGCCAAAGCATGCTCAAATCGTGTTTTCTTCTTCATTTCAACCCAGGGAAAGGTCCTTCAACTTGATTGAGACATTTCAAAGTTGCGAGGATGATTAATCGAGGCAATATTCAATGAAGTGGAGGTTTTGTGCTTTAAAAGTTGGATTTCTGCAGAATTTGAAGGTGAGTACCGGTACTGGCTAAGTGAGTACCGGTACTGAAGTGCAGTCTTTGGGCAGTAATGGTTGAGTACCGGTACTGAAAGCTGAGTACCGGTACTGGAGCTCGATTTCTCACCAGATTTGTTTGTAAATGTTATGTTTATGCAAGGGCACGGTCGTCTTTTGACCCCCCAATCGTGTAGCTGTTGTGGGGGGTATAAATGGTCTCTTTCTCAGCTGAAGGCTTGTTCTTGGTCTTACCTAGTTAGGGTTTGGGTAGTTTAGCTTAGGGTTTCTTAATTTCTAGGGTTTTTATGCATAGTTTAGCTTAGATTTTGTATTTCTCTTGTTGTAATCAGTTGTAACCTTTAGTTATGATCTTTCTACTTGTTATTTAGCTTACAAACTTTGTTATTTATCAGTTCATAGCATTAAATACAAGTTTCCACTCTTTCTCTTGCATTTATTATGGTTGTTCTTGCATCTACTACTCTTTTCTTAGCTTTAATGGAGTTCTAAACCTCCAAGGTAGGATTCAAACGGTGGAAACTCATCACCAACAAAGGTAACAACACTCTCTCATCTCTTTGTGTTTAATAAAAAGTGTATGATGCTAAATACTCACTACTCCCTTTCTCAATGCTTAGTAGGCATCTCCTTGACAATGTGTGAACAAGTTAATCTTGGTACACATTGTGCTTGAACCTAAATGCATGTTAAGTGTTTGTAATATTGTTTAAGTGAGCACTTGGTATCATTCTCTTATTCATCCTTGTTTAAAAAGCTTTTAAAGTCATATCATCCATCAAAGACCATTCTTCAATGGATCCTAGATGAGAATGCCAATGAGAGATGCTTGTTACCTAGTTGTGGATGAGTGGAAACCCTAGAATCCTACCATTTATTTTCCTTGTGTTAATTACCAACCAAGTCGGTTACCAAATCAAATCAATCAACAAAACCCCCATGATTTACTTTAATTGCACATTCATTGGGTATCAATACCTAAGGACTCTTCTTAGTTCCCACTCCCTGTGGAAATGACCTGTGGACTTCCCATAGTTTTATTATGCTTGGCGATCTTGAGTTCCTACGCTTGGGAATATTTTGAGCACACCGCAAATTGACAAGCATAGATCTTCCATTTTATCCTTAGTTTATATATTACCCATTTGTATAAAATTGAAAAACATTAGGAAAATATAGTTTATTAAATAGTAATAAAATTAAAATTGATTAAATTCTTTGTAAAATTTTTATATTTACTTATTAGTCTCTATGCTCCACCTTTTTACACACCCAGATACCCGGCATCGCCCGGGTATATATATATATAATCCCAATCTAGTCAACATATGCTTACATAACTTATGTAAGCATGAAGCCCATATATAATTAATGTGGGATACATATTTTGAAAAACTAATCATTGGATTAGATAATGTACTTATGAATGTCTTGCATGCCAAAAATCACAGTGATGCAATGTCAAAATTTCATAATATTGCTATGAAAAATTGCGACAGCTAAAAACTATCACAATTTTTCTCATTAGCATTTCCGAGAAACCAACCGTTGGATCACTCTGATTTTTGGCAAGCATGACATGCATGAGTACAGTATCTAATCCAACGGTCAGTTTTTCAAAATATGTATCACACAATGATTTATAGCCCTTCATATGAATATAACTTATATCCACATATGTGGACTTGACCATATATATATATATATATATATCAGAGATGCTATAGTCAGGTGCACCTAATGCATCTTGCATCATGTGCCCTCTTGTAGAGCCACTTGCACTATAAATTTTGGAAAGCTGACCATTGGATTAGATACCCCTAAAATGTATGTCATGCCTGCATAATATCACAGTGATCCAACGGTTGGTTTCTGAGAAAACTGACTACCAAAAAATGATAACATTTTAAAGAACAAAAAAGTCATAGTTTTTCAAAGTTACATTTTTCAAAGTTATTTCTCTCATCAGAAGAGAGAAATAAGAGAGAGAAACAAGAGAGAGAAACAGAGACAGAAGCCATGGTTGAGTTGCACGCATAACTATCCCTCCCTCCTTCCTTACTCGCTTTTTCTCTCTAAACCACCGACCCACCTCCATGGTTGAGTTGTAGAACGTACCAGAACTGAATAGAAGAAGAGAATGTGGGTTGGTTTTACTGAAAAAAACTAAAGAATTAGCCTTTTCTTTTGTGCAAATCCAAAGTTATGTAAGGGAAATTTACCTTTTTTATGGAGGATCTTCATCCCGACCACCAGATCATTCTTCTTCTAATTCTTAAACATCTATTTTTAAAAAAAAAAAAAAAAACATAGTGAAGACCTAGAAAATTACAGTGAAAACCCAAAAAAAAACATAGAGAAAATACAGAAAACACAGTAAAAATCCGAAAAATACAGCAAAAACACAATGGAAACACACAAAAAAAAAAATACAGAGAAAAAAAAAGTGTAAATCCAAAAAAAAAAAAAAATTGTTTTCACTGTGCTAGTGTGTTTTTATTGTGCTGAATGGGGTTTTCACTGTAACTCTTTAACAGGTATAGGAACATCAAACAGGAGAAAAAAAATGGGATTGCTGATAGCGCTCAAGTTTTCAAAATTTAAACCTCAAAGTAAGCTTTGTTAAAGCCCTCAAGGCATGTTAATTAGATTAATTAGGTCATTTTAGTGCTTTTCAGTTATTTTAGAATTGTTGCAAATATCGCATAAGAGTAGCATTTTAGCTTGTTTTTATTTCTGTCTTTATTTTAGGTTAAAGTTGTGTGGAATAGGTGCGCGTAATTGGTTTGCTGTTGTTTTGCATTGCAGGTAAAAATCGATGTGGAATCAAGCCATGAAACCACCGTAGTTTGAAAGTACGCGTCGCAAGCTTCGTGGGCCTATAAAGAACGTACAAATCGGACTTCAGACGAAGAAAATACGAGCATTTGAAGTTTGGAGAGAAATCGGGAATAAAATATAAGGATTTAAAACTCGCGAGGTCAAAATGTAATTTTGAAAACTAAGAAAAAAAAAGATTAAGGAGAGAGAAGCTAAAGGGGAGAGAGAAAGGGAGTAGGTGAGGGAGAGAAAGTCAGGAAAAGAGAAGACTATTTGGAGAAGAGAGAGAGAAATCAAGAAAGTCAAGGAAAATAAAAGGATGGGGGAAGAAAAATGAGAATGAGAGTGATGGGGGAGTGGCTGGGGTGCAGGGTAGGTAGGAAAATAGAGAAGGAGAAATGAGAGAATTGTAGCGAGAGAAGAGAGAAATGCAGCTCGCGGAAGTCAGCGAACAGAAGTCGCGGTGTCAGAAAAAGAAGAAAAAGGAGACGAACGTATGTATTCGGTTTCTATAAAAGGAAAGTTCGCCAAACTGAAGGAGAGGTGCGCAGTTTTTTTTTCTCTAAACTTTTGTCGTTGAATTTCATCAGGCGCACGAATAGTTAAGCAGTTTATTTTCCTTTGTTAGTTGAGTGTTCATATTGGATTTTATCAGAAATATTCATAGATTATTTTATGCTATATGCATCTAAGTCTTGACTATTTTTTGCTTCCACATACTGTACTACTGTTCATTTCAGTCAGTTTAATTTTAAAGAATTAATTTATTTTTCAGTTTTTAATTTATTCTCAGTTTCTGTTTTTTTTATTTCAGTATTTTCCAAATTACGCAATTTCATACACGATACAATCGTCCATCTCTCCACTTGGAGAGAAGAGGTTTTTATTTTTATTTTTTTAGTTTTTAATTGTCGCTTTTAATTACGCAATTTCCATTTCAGTAGAATATCCTCTCTTTACACTTGGAATTACGAGGAGGATTTTTATTAATTTATGCTTTCAATTCTGTACTATAAATTTCAGTAGAGTATATTCCCTCTCTCCACTTGTAGAGACGTGGTTTTTCTTTATTTAAAATTATGCAATTTCAATTCCTGCCTATTTAATTTCTGCAATTTAATTTAAGTTCAATTTCTATTATTTCTGTTGCAATTATATCCTTATATGTTCGACTTATTTTCTATCAGTGATTCTTAATTTATTACGTTGTACATGGCAATTTGACTTGCAATTACCGTTAAAAATCAGTTAATCGACCAAATATACCCAATAGGAAATGTCTCTTTCACCAAAAGTGAATTGACTTAACCGATTTTCATTACTAGTCTCCGTGGACCGACACTCGTGCTTACCACTCTCTTTGGATTGAGGTTAAACATAGGTGTGGACACCCCATTTTTACCAATTATTTCTACCATATGCTCATGCAAATGATTAACTAGAATAGCTAATCATTTGGTGAGGAATTGGCCTTGTAAAGACCAAATTGCCCTAATTGTCATTTTCTGAGGAAAATGACAATTCATTATTTCATGTGTACATTTGGATCGGAATCAACCCATTTGTATTGCATTTGACTTTTGAGGTGTTTTAGAACATCCCTGTAAATTTTCATAGCATTCTGATGAGAGCTCGATAGGTAATTAGGGTTTTTGCGACTTGAAGGGCATTTTCGTCCTTTTTCTCGTATAATTTCCGAATGACCTCCGAATTCGAAACGGATTGTTTCATGAGGTTTATATGGATGTGGGGAGTGTATTTGGAGTGCCAATTGAACCTTTGAATGGTTGGGATAGATTCTCCCAAAATCGATCCCACGGGTATGGATGAGCTGAATTAGGGTTTTGTTCAAATCGACCGTGAATTGGTCATTTTCACCAAAATGAAAGATTTTCAAAACATGTTTTCAAGTACCAATTTCATGTTAAAACCATGTTTTTAGAAGTGGTGCAAGCCTAATTGATCAATTTTACAAAACAAAGAATGGTCATATGACAAATTTTGGCACAACCGGGTCAATTGGCTAGCTTTTTGCTAAAACCCTTGACCATGGTCAAGTATTTTTAACCCAAAAACATTCTAAAAATGTGGAGGATCAAAACACGGTCGTTTTGAGCCCTAAACCATCGAATTTGGATCAGATTTGATCAAAATATGGCTAAAATATGCAAACCCTAGAATTTGGGGAACAAAAATGGGAAGTCAGCATGGTGACCGCCTAGCTAGGACGGCCAACCGTCCAGCCAGGACGGCCAACCGTCCAGCCCTTGGACGGTCACCAGCATGGTCTAGCCAATTTTGCCATTTTGGAAATTTGCACCTATTTTGGCCGATTTGATTTGATTTTTTTGGCATGAATTCGAAGGGTTTCAGCTTTCAAACCCTAAGGAGACTCATTCTAAGCCCTAGGATTTTTTTTTTAGATGGATTAATCCTAACCATTCAAGGTCTTGAACCCTAGCTCTATATATACTGCATTATGGAGTTAGAGAGGAGGAGGAGAATTTTAGGGTTTTTTGGAGAAGGAGGCTACAGATCTGGACCTTCATCTTTACACCATTGAAGGGGCAAGAACTCAAGGCTAGGAGCTTGGAGGAAGGTAGCCAAGAAGGAGGGAGAAGGGTAAATCCTTAACCTTAGTTTTCGTTTTCATGAATTCTTACATAAGTTTATGATGCTATGGTGTAAGTCCTCTTGATTTTCATATGAGATGAATTCTCTTTTGTTTTTCTTTTTGCTATGAGAATGTTTAACATGATAGGGTTAGTTTTATTGCTATTTCATGTCATATGTATTTTATGTTAGTATGCATGTTAGGGTTAGCTTTGTTATGATTTTATGTGAGTATGCATGTTAAGATTAGTTTTTGTCATGATTTTATGTGTAGATGCATGGTTAGAATTATTTTTATTGTTATTATGCTAGTTATCATGTTTAGGGTGAGTCTTTCATTATTTTGTGTGTAAGCATGTTTAGAGTAAATGTTGATATATTCATATTGTTATTTGAATCTCATAATGCTTGATCGATGATGTTAATGATAATATGAATGTGTTAATATATTGTTCTTGATATGTGATGAGTCGTGAGTTATTTTTTTTTATGCTTTTTTATGATTATTTGAACACTAGATATCGATTTGATGGATTGAATATATAAATTGTGTACGAGGGAGCGTGCGAAGGTAAGATCCTCCCCTTGTGTTTAAAATAGTTGTTTAAAGCATATTTGTTGTTAGTTTTCTTATACATTTGCATGGTAATTTAGTATAGCATGGATTAAGATTGATTTTTAGGGTGTTTATTCATTATTAACCATGGATTAAGATTGATTTTTAGGCCATCAAAAGTGTACATTCAAATCTGTCCAGATTTGAATATATACTTTAAAATGGTTTAATTATCATTTTTAAGCCATATTTTGCATGATTTTATTAATAGTTTCATAGTATATTCATGTAGAAAGCATGCTAGGTCATATTCACATTTTTTATTCTTTGCTTTCATGATTTTTAGAGCGATTAAAGGTTCATATTCAAATCTGTCCGGATTTGTTTATGCCCTTAAATCACTTCTTAAAATTATTTTAAGGCCAAATCCAACTTAATAATATGCTTAGGTTTACATAGATTAATTAGTGTGCATTTAGGAGCATTTTCATGCATTGTTAGAATTGATTACATGCTTATTTGTTTAAATTTCAGCATGCATTGCATTAGTATGTTAGGTTTTAGATAAACTTTAGGGCTAGTTAGAGACCCTAAGTTTAGGAAGTTCACTTGACCTTCCCTAGGACTGTCCTTTGTTGTAAGAGTCGTACTCAGATTTGAGTATTTTGATTAATTTGAGAGTCAACCTTCGAGATATTTTATAAAAATATTTTTGATGTAATGTTTATGAAATAAACATGATTTTATGAGATATTTGATTATTAAATGATTTTAAAAAAGATTTGAAATGTTTTAAAGATTTTTATCTAGGAATGAGATTCCTACCCATATGATTTGTTTTCTTAAAAATCTTTGCTAAAGATTTTTTAATTGGAATTGAATTCTAAAGATAAGAATTATTTAGAATATTTGGATTTTATGAATGTCTTTTAATTTGAAATGATTTCAAATAAATGATTTTGAAAAAATAAAAAACTCTCGAAGTTAGAGTCTTGAATTAGGTTGAAATACCTTTGATGATGTGATCGATTACAATAGGAGAGTCCTAGGGTAGTCGAACTACGTGGACTTTGATACTTGCTAGGTGATACTAGTAAGTTACGTAGGCGCTAATAGGGCTCAAGTCCGCCCTAGGATGCCCGTAGGGTGTCCTAGGTTCTTAGGGTTTGTTTGTATATATTTTCTTATTATTAATATAACTAATATAGATTAATGCATTTATATCACTATTTTGTTGGTTGATTAGATTATTTAGGATTGTTTTGCATTGAGAAATTTAAATAGCCCAAATAAATTAGAAGTCCTTTAATTAGGGCGAGGTGGGTGCCTACAAATGAAAGCTTATAACCTTCCCACGTCGTAACCTAGCCCCCGGATCCAACTCTGGTTTGTAGACTGCTTTTCCATTAATGGAGTTTGTTTTATTGAAAATAAAATATTTTTATGGTTTCCTTATTCCTTAAAAATAAGGTGGCGACTCCTTTGTTTGTTTTGATTTCTAAACCCCCCTAATCACATCGCCCGGTGATTATGTGGACACCTAAGCCCCGCCACGAGGCTGGTCCACAATAGGATAGATTATGAATGAAATAATATTGACCATAAATATGGAATTTAAACTCCCGTATTTCCAGCGATCAAATTTTGGCGCCGTTGCCAGGGACCATTAAAATGAAAACGATTAAGTAAATTTATTTTTGTTGTATATATTTATAAAAAATAAAAATATTTATTTTTGTTGTTAGGTTAGTTGTAGTAGTTTTGGGAGTTGGGTTAGTTTAGTGTGTTTTTCTTTTTGTTGTTTTATTATGTTTATGTGGTTTGTATGCATGGTAGAAGATCTTTAGGGTTGGAATTATCTCCTTACGACCCTGAGTTAGCAGCTACTTTGAGGGCTGTTCAAGTAAGACTTAGATCAACTATTGACCCTAGGACTTAACCACAGTCAAATACGATGGAACCAATAGATGAGATTGAAGTAGGTGTGGCTGATCCACATGCTCCAATTCCACCTAGGACTTTGTGGGATCACTTTCTCCCGAATACATACAATCCACCTTCTTGCATGAGAATTTCCAACATTGAGAATTTAATCTATGAGATTAAGCACTCAACAATCCAAATGCTCCCCAAATTTTATGGTCTAGAAGGAGAAAATCCTTATGACCATCTCACAGAGTTTGAGGGAATCTGTAATACCATTCGAATTCAAGGTTTCACTCAAGATGCTTTGAAAATATTTTAGTTTACTTTATCCCTTAAAGATAAAGCTAAATATTTGATTAATTTCCTTAGAGTCTCAGTTCTCATTTCTACATGGGAGGAGCTTCAAAAAAAATTCCTTACTAGGTTTTATTCAATAGGGAAGACCACCCAAATGCGTCATACAATTACTCATTTTGCTCAAAAAGATGGTGAGTCATTTTATGAAGCATGAGAACGAATGAAAGAACTCTTGAGATTATGTCCACACCATGACATCGCCACATGGCATATTGTCCAGGCCTTCTTTCAAGGACTTGGTGATAGGGACAAGCAGTTAATTAATGCTGCAAGTGGGGGGCAATTCTTAGGAAGAGTGCTGAGGAAGCATGAGGTACAGCAATCAACTGTTGTTGCTCAGCAGGTAGAGGAATTGTCTAAAAAGTTAGATAAGTTGATAGCTACCCAGGGATCATCATCTAAAAATCCAGTACGTCAAGTTAATGAAATATGTATCATCTGTAATGAAATGAATCATGAGACTGTCGAGTGTCCTTTGGCTAGACAATATCCTGATCTTGTTCAACAAGTTAATGTTGCCCAAAGTTTTATAGACCCTAGGAATGATCCATATTCAAATACTTTCAATCCTGGTTGGAAAAATCATATGTTTCTCCAATGGGGGCAGCAAACACAAAAGCCCAATGGAAATTCCAATGTGTCGTACTCCCAAGTACCAAGGCCGAATTACCATAATGGTAACTCAAATCATGTTCTACCATATAGACCACCTCATCTTCAGTACAAAAATCAGAGTCAGGGTGTTAATCAACCTCCTGTTCCTCAGTTTCAGAACCAAACCCAAGCCCAAAGAAGTTCAGGTTTTGAAGATCAAGTTCTAAATGTCTTGAAAAATCTTGAGGCTGTAGACAACTGCTTCACTCTTATTCCCAATTAATGGCCAAGCTAGAGACTCAAATTGGTCAGTTAGCTTCAAACCTTAGCCATTGCGAGGATGGAAAGCTTTCGAGTCAGCCCATTAACAATCCAAAAGGTGCATATATTGCTGAGTGTTCATCATCTGAACAAAACTCCCAACGTGTTGCTAAATTAAGGCTGTGGCTACCCTACGTAGTGGTCGAGTGATAGATAATAGGGTTGGGGAAATAGTTCAGCCCAGAAATACTGGGACTAGTCAAAGGAGTTGAAAAAAATATATGAGGCAGGTGATCCTGAAGTAGGTTTGTTAGGTGAACATAGTGGAAAGTTTGATTATTATGTGTTGTACCCCAAAAAGCTTACACCCGTACCTGAAGAACCAATTATCCCTACAGGTTGGGGTGACAATTTTGACAAACCTGAAAAATATAGTTCGTCCCCTGGAGAAAAGTATAGGGAGAGTTCTAAGGAGGTAAGTCAAGAGAAAAGTGAGGAAAAAGATAAGAAGAAAGACCAAGAGTCAGGAATAGGAAAACAAAGGATGGAAGATAATTCACAAAAAGATCATTTTCCATCTAAAGTGAGTAAGGATCCAGTACTAGAATATATACATGCATAAGGCTCCATTTCCTCCAGTCCTTGTTGCACCAACAAGGAGAGCTAGGAAAGGAGCGGCTATACAGGACATACTTGAAGTGTTTAAACAAGTGCATATTAATATTCCACTTCTTGATGCTATCGATCAAATTCCGTCCTATGTCAAATTTCTCAAAGAGTTGTATTCCCAACAAAGAAAAGAGCGAGTGCTCCTGTCCAATGCATCAGCAGTCACTATTGAGCTAGCTAGTACAGTAGCTCAATATCATATTTCGATAAAAAGGAAAAACCCAGGGACACCCACTATTCCATGTTTTCTATCGCACTATATTGATAGGGCCTTAGTTGACTTTGGAGCTAGTGTGAATATTATTTCATACTCTGCGTATGAAAAGTTGGAACTTGGAGAGCTTACACCTACACCTACCTTTTTACAATTTGCAGATAGGTCAACTAAGACACCTCGGGGTATCTTAACAGATGTTTTGGTTAAGATTGAGTCGTTTGTATTTCTTGCAAATTTTGTAGTCCTTGACATGGAATCTGAGATTAACTCCATCCCCCAAGTCTATGTTATTCTAGGAAGACCTCTTCTGGTAATTGCGAATGCAGTCTTGCATTGTAAGGAATGTGTAATGGAAGTTTCGTTTGGAAACTTAAAAGCTAAACTCCAACTCTACCGAGCTGCTACACATCCTCATAACTTTAAGGATTGTTATGTTGTTGACCTCCTTAATGAGGTCATTGCTGAAAATTTACCTGTCATCTTAGCAGAGGATCCGTTAGAGACTTGTCTAGATTATGTCTAGTCTGAAAAATGTGATATATATGAGTTTTTTCCTGAAGTCAATCAAGTCCAAGAATATGTTCCTGTCATATGCGACCTACCTTGAAAGCTTAAAGTTGAACTGTTACCTCTAATAGCCAGCTCTCCTATGCCAAAGTCTTTAGAGGTTGCACCTAAACTTGAGTTAAAGCCTTTGCCAGCTCACCTCAAGTATGTCTTTTTAGGTGAAAACGAGACTCTTCCAGTAATCATTGCTGCAAACTTAAGTAATAAGGAACAAGAGAGTCAACTCATGAAGGTATTAGGAGAACATAAGGAAGCTATAGGTTGGGCAGTTGCGGACCTAAAGGGTATTGATCCAATCTTTTGTATGCACCAACGATTTTGTGACAATTTTTTGAGAAATTTTTCATTTTCTTGGTACAATTAATATAAGTGAATTTGTAAAAAAAAATCTTTTTTTTTTTTTTTTAACTTGAGACCTTAAACAACCGTACTTATTAATCACTTTAAGGTTTAGGTTGATCAGCAGCCCAGTCAAAACGGATGTTCTAAAATTAAGCTGATCACCTTCCAAATAAATAGGCTAGTCATTATACAGAAATTTTGAAAAACAGACCACTAGATTAGATACTTCTCTTATGTATGTTAACATTTGAATCATTGTGACTTTTGACAGGCATGACATACATAGAGTGATATATAATCCAACGGTCAGTTTTTTAAAATATATTTTGCAATTGATCCTATAAGGATCACCTTATGTAAATTGCATGAGTTGTACATGATGAGTAATGATCCTAACAAGGTTACCTTATTTTATTAAAATCAGCTAATGTCCCATGACCGTTAGATCTCATCACATGATCGAGATCTAATAATCATGGGATTTTTTCACACTTTAATAAAGTAAGGTATCCCTCATAGGATCATATCAGGCACATGATTATAGAAACCCACCCAATTATGGGTTTCAGTCCATTTCATTCTTTATTAAAATCTGTCTCTCTCTCTCTCTCTAATCAACAATTCAAGAAATTCAAGCATAACAATTAAGCTGTCTCTAATGGCATCACAGCTCTTGCTAATTCTCTTCTTCTTCTTCTTCTTCCTATATCTCTTCTCAACAACAAAATCTCAATCCCAACATTTCAACATATCTACAGGCTCCATCCTTTACACAAACTCCACCCCCAATTTCTGGCCCTCTCCTTCTGGCCATTTTGCATTTGGGTTTTACCTAATTGGCAATGGCTTCAAAATTGGTATTTGGCTCATTGGAACTCCCAAAAACACAATTGTGTGCACTGCAAATCGAAATGATCCTGTGATTTCACCCAATGCAACTCTTCTCTTCTCAACAGATGGTCAACTCCTCCTTCATAGCTCTGTTCTTGGGCAAATTTCAATTGCCTAAACCAGTACTTTAAAAGCATCACTTGCTTCCATGCCTGATTCTGGTAACTTTGTTCTATATGACTCTACTCTCCAAATTGTCTGGGCTAGGTTTGATTACCCAACTGATACTCTTTTGGTTAAACAAAAATTAGTTCAGGGCAATGTTCTGTTTTCAAGCATCTCTGAAACAGAGCATTCTATGGGAAACTTTATGCTAAAGATGCAAGTAGATGGGAATCTCAATGCTTTTCCAGTGAATAGTTCACTGGAGGGTAAATATCTTTATTGGTCTTCCAGAAATTCATATGCTGGAAAGAGTCTAGCATTGAATTTAGCTAAAGATAGCCGCTTGTATTTTATGAACTCCTCTGGGTTTAGTATAAAGAAACTGACCCAAGGTGGACATCCTGTCGGTAACAGAGATTTATATCAAGCTACATTTGATGTAGATGGGATTTTAAGCTTTTGTCAGCATCAAATTGGGCTGAATGGTAGCTTCAATTCTTCGATTTTATGGACTGCAATTCATGAGGAAGATCGTTGTCAGGTGAAAGGAATTTGCGGGCTGAACAGCTACTGCACCATTAATGGGGCAAATACTGTTTGTCTCTGTCCTCCTGGATTCGATTTTATTGATCCCAAACAAGCCTCTAAGGGCTGCAAGTTAAATTTCACAGAAGAACAGGCTTGTTTTGGAAATAAGGTTGATGATCATTATAGGATTTCTACTCTGCCAAACACTGGATGCGAACGTGATGAGTGTGACATTCAGTATAGTGCAAGTGAAGAATCCTGCACAAAGGCTTGTTTGGAGGATTGTAATTGTGTGGTGGCTTCATTTAGGAACCAAACGTGCTTTAACCACAAGCTTCTATTGAGATATGGCAACAAAAATAGTGGCTTTAACACTAACACACTGGTTAAGATCAAAAGTGGAAGCTTGCCCAGTGATCCCTCCACTGGCATTTATAAGACCACAAAAAAGCTCGGCAAGAAAATTCTAATAGTTGGTGTGGTTCTAATTGCCATTTCTCTGGGTGTCTTTCTACTATTGGCCTATTTTGTCTACACGCATCAGATTTGGAGCTACAAGCTCATCACAAGACAAGCTAGCCCATCCGATGTCATTGAAGAAATCAATTTACGATCATTTAGCTATGATCAACTTGTGAAAGCGACGGACAATTTCAAGGAAGAGATTGGTAAGGGGGCATCTGGGAGGGTTTACAAGGGTTCCTTGGCAGACAATTGTGGGAAAGAACTTGCAGTCAAAAGGCTAGAGAAAATGGTGGAAGAAGGGGAAAGGGAATTCCGAAATGAGATGAAGATAATTGGAAAAACCCACCACAAGAACTTGGTACACTTAATCGGCTTTTGCAGTGAAGGATCAAACAGGCTTCTGGTTTATGAATTCATGAAGAATGGCTCATTAGAGAACCTTATATTCAAGGCCAAAAAGCGTCCAGGTTGGAAATAAAGAATGAGGATATCGCTAGAGATAGCAAAAGGGCTTCAATACCTCCATAAAGATTGTGAGACCCGAATCATCCATTGTGACATTAAGCCACACAACATACTTATGGATGAATCTTGGTCTGCCAAAATATCCGACTTTGGATTTTCAAAGCTACTAAAGCCGGATCAAACAAGAACATATACCAAGCCAAGAGGAACGAGGGGTTACGAAGCTCCAGAGTGGCACAAGAACAACAATCCAATTACAGTAAAAGCAGATGTCTACAGTTTTGGAATTTTGTTATTCGAAATCATTTGCTGCAGGAAGAATTTTAACTTAAACGCTCCTAATGAAGAGATAACTTTAATGGATTGGGTCTATGGATGCTATGAGGCAGGGGAGCTTGAAAAGTTGGTTGGTGGAGAAGAGGTGGACATGGAAGAATTGTTGAAAGCGGAGAAGGTGGGATTGTGGTGTGTGCAGAAGGATTTAGCTTTGCATCCCTCAATGAAGTTAGTGAGTTTGATGCTGGAAGGGAATGTTGTTACACCTTCACCACCTCCAACACATTATTCTGTTAATTGATGAGGTTTATGCTATCATATGTTAATTGTATGATCTATCAGAATAAATTTGTTGTCAATAGGAATATTTTGTAATTCATATCTAGATACACTCCTAAATAAAAGAGGTAATGTTGAAATTCATTTCACTTTTGATTGATCTACATTGATTTTTAAGGATGAATATTCATTTGGAGGTCTCCACCTTATCAGAGTAATATGATGGGGACCTCGTGGTCTTAACTAGCTAGCACAGAACTAATTATGGCCGAAAAATGTTACGTGGACCAAATTTTATGCTAAAATTTTCAAACCAAATGATGTGCCAACATAAATAAAATTTTTATTTTTGTGCATTTTTTAGTAGAGGATCTCCTTGCCACATCATTTGGTTTAACAAATTTGGTCCACTAGCATTACTCTTAAAAACGTCCTCATTTCGGCATTTCCAAATATTCCAAAGGAGATTAACAATGAAAAAATAAGAATTTTACTACTATCAGGCCTTTCTTCAGCAAATAAAAATTGATAAGAAAATTATATATGCTGAAACAGAAAAGCAATTAAGCTCTCTGTATAATCCTTGACTATATTATTGAAAGGTACCACATTTATATATATATATGACTAATACTATCTTTGTCTACCCGACAAGGAGCACAAGAAGACTAACCAACAATATGTCTAAGTTCAAGGTTTTGAATATTAGCTTCATGACCTAAGAGACAAAGAAAGACTTTGATACGAGGAAGAGTGGGGCATTTCCATATGACATGCCAAAGCAAATTAAGCTGGACATTCATTAGGACTGGAATCCTAAACAGGGGACCTTAGGGTTGCGTTAGCATTTTCAAAAATCACTTTTAGAAAACTATTTCTTTACATATTTTTTTAGAGTTACGTTCGATTTCGAAACCTTATCTTCACGTATCAAAATTTTCATACTAAAAGTGTGAGTAGTGATCTTATTAGCACTACCTTACTTTATTAAAATCAGCTAATGTGTCGTCACCGTTAGATCAACGATGCTCAACGTGGAAGGAAGAAAGAATGCCCACGAGCTAAGTTTCGGTCTCATGTTGTGGAATCAAAAACTTTGGGAATAAGTCTATGAATAAACTTCAATTCCATGCTTTGGAATGAGAAGTAGCACAAGCAGCTAGCAGTACTCTAGCCAAAGAGACATATTTGGTTGGCACTTGAATTGGCACAGTTTTTTCCATTTCAAAAGAGGAATATTTCTATTATTGCTAGAGCTACCCCTGCTGTTTCAAAGAATTAAAATGTGAGATCATTATTCATTAATAGTGGATGAGAAAATACGAAATTAGGTGGCTATAGCATATGTATAAGATGATTTAGAGATTATTATCCAAAAGTCCCTAATGGGAAAAAATTTTACCCAAAAGTCCAAGCAAATAGATTGTATATCCAAAAGTTCTTTTTTTTTTTTTTAAAATACCTAAAAGTCCCTTTGTTTTTAAGTTAGGCACTGTTTGGATTTGTTTTTTATAAGTACTTATTTTATTTATTTTTTCAAATTTGCAATATGTAATTTCTTAGAAAAATTTTAAAAAAGCAAATAAGTACTTATAAAAAATAAATCCAAACGTTGCCTTAATTTTAGTACGTTAGTTTTTGAATACATATTTGTATATATTCCTCATGGAAATTTGAAGAGCAAATTTTAAAGAGTTTTCGATATTATTCGACGCTATGATCGATCGAACGTTTGTCGAAGTATCGATAGGAACATAGCATTATTTTTATAGCTGATTTTGATCATTAGATTCGGGATTCGGATTGCCTAGTTCGATTGCATATATTGGAGTTATAAATTATAACCAACCAAGAGTCTTGAGTGGATAAACCTTCAACGGTGCATGGCATATAGGCACCATATATCATCATTGGATAAACATTAATACAAATTAAGCAAGAAATTGTGAGCATTCAACAATACAATTACAAGTTGTTAGTCAATTTAAAGTTCTTAGAATATAATGAAAGGAAAATTATTCAAAAGCTAGAGCTCTATACCACCAGATCCAATTTTATACCATGATGTCCTTGTTGAGATTTCCAAATTTCTTTGTCTATTTCTTATCTATATCTATACTACTTATAAAAATCTCAATGTTGGAAAAACTTTTGATTAACTAAAATGCTCTTACATTAAATGTTAATGACACTTTTACCCTCTTGCAATATTCATTACCCGAAATCTCCTTAATTGTTTTTTTTTTTTTTAAGAGTCACTTTTTCAATTAATTTTCTAATTCAACAAGTTATTAACAAAATTTGATCTTTTAGTGTTTTGAAGATTTTAAAAAAATAAATAAATAAATAACAAGAAATTTTATCAAAAAGAGAGAGAGGGAAAAAAAAATAGATTTGCCTTTTATTAGTTACAATAAAGGCACTCTAAATTGAATTAAAATTCTATTAATAAGTATGATTTCATAATGTTAAGTTTCCATTCCCACCTAAAAGCCTAAGCTTATAGATGGAGGGCTCAATACAGGTATATGAAGCTATAACAAGCCTTTCATTTAGGCGATGTGGGACAGAGTGGATTTCATTCTTCTACACATAAAATACCACAAATTTAAATAATTTTTTTTTCAAATCAAATTAAAATTTCTTATAAATACCTATATAACTTGATTGTCAAATAACTTAATATGGTATAATTTACATTCAATCTATTATTTTTAAAAAATAAAAAATAAATGCAATTTTGCTACTAATTTTATCAAATAATTTGGTTTTATTCTATTATGAAAATTATTGATTTAATATTATTTTTACATAATTTTATATTTCTAAAAATCTTTATAAATGAAAGTTTTTAACAACTTTAGCTATTTATTTTAGTTCTATTGTTTACAATATAGTTTATTCTTTTAAGATATTTTTTTTTTAAAAAAAAAATATTACATGCACATCGCATGCGGTGTAATGCTAGGAATTATATTTCTTATAAATACCTATATAACTTGATTTTCAAATATTTTATTTTAGTTATATTTTCCAAATTATATTTCATTCATTAAACCTTTTTCACAAAAATTTACACATGCAATGCACGTGGTGCATTGCTAGTATTAATAAGAGTCTTGAACTTAGTGGTATAAAGCACATGTGTTAGGAGTTTTTGTTAGAAAAAATTGAAATAGAATTATTTAGAATTGGATAATATTGTGTCTAAATAAATTTAATAAACAAATAATAAATAATTAAAGTTACAGAATAGAACGTATATTAATTAATTCTATATATAGTTTTATAGAATTATATACCAAATATAAAATTAATTATATAATAAGATAAAGAAGAAGTAGAAGGAGAATGATACTTGAATAAGAATTATGTGGAACCAGAAAACTATTCAAGTAGCCAATTAAAAAAAGGATAGAATCCAAAAGAAATAAAACACTTAAACAAATGACTTAAAGTTTATCTAGAAAATTGCATAAACGTCAGTTGAATATTGATCAAGGCTAGTGTTACACTATGTCCTTAAGACAGAATATGCCCCTCCTATTAGTACTTAGAGTCAATAAATGTATGCCTTAGAGGATACAATGATCACGTCTGCAAACGAAGCACTGCAATCTGCAAACACTACAAACCAGAATAATGTCTTTCTCTATCTGAAACTATGCAATCAATGATCGACTAAATCAATGAATGAAAAATGGACTCTAGACAGTGGCCTATTTATGGACTCACCGGTGACTCTAAATGAAGTGCTGAATGCACCATGAACAGACATGACCTTATGCAGTAGTTGTGACTCTTCAATTTTGCAGAAATAGATTTGACAATTCTGCAGCTATGCTAATGGTCATAGTCTTATTTGAACGTTAATAAAAAATTAATTGGTAATATGAGTTGACCCAATAAGACAGCGGGTCGGTCTAAATGTCCCAACCCAATCCGGTTCGGTGCTAGCAAGTGCATGTGTGTTTTGGACCAAGCCCATCTTTGGATAAGTTATCCCTCCTTAAAAAGCTTTTGTACCCCTTGAGACGCAACCCAAAGGTCCAATATAAGATTATATAAACACAGAAACTACCAACTATTTATTCAATGTGGGATAAAAATGAGTGCTACCTTCAACCAATTTAAATTGGTGATTTTAAACTACAATTTTTCATTCAGAGCCTTATTATTTTGAGCATAGTAATATAACACATTAATCTCCTTATTGAAATGAATGCATTCCAATATAGGTCCACCTTAAAAGGTTTATAGGACCCATATTTAAATATAGCTAAAATTAGCTCACATCATGCTCAAATTTTAGTGAATTATTATATACAGTTGATCAACTTTGAATTTTAGGAGATACCCAAAATTGTATGAGGTCAAGATAGCATTAGATTAGTTTGTAAATTTCAAAATTTAGTTCAAAAGACATTAAAATAGTTAAGTAAAACTATCTTGAGGGTACCGACATCGCCTTTTTATGAAGTCTCCTTTTTAATATATGCCGTTGTGTAATATAAAGTTGATGGCGTGCCGCATCAACTTATATGAAACTTCTTGACAATCCACAAGGTCTAGTTGCACATTACAACTAAAAAAACACTCAAACACGATAAACGGAGAAAATATGTAAATTCTCGACTAGTTAGTGCAATATTCTTAAAGAGTTTAATCACACAATTTATGAGATAAGGTCCCCCTTTATAGGACGGTGCTTGTAATGATTTATAATATAAATTATAGAAATGGTTTATAATTTGACCACTATCTAGGGCTAGAATCGGATTTGGTACCAAAAAAGATTCACCAATTAATCTGCAAATTAATAACCATGATGTTCTATCCAAAGATGTCTCATAAATTAATACAAATAATTATATAAATAATAATAATAATAATATAAATAAATAAATAATATGCATATCATATGTAGATAGACCCCACTTTCTTAACAACTGCTAAGGTACCTAACGGTGACCAAAAGTTTAAATGTTACCAATCACCAAACTCCACTTAAGCATATTGTATCAAAACAATAACTCTAAATCCGTGTTTGAGTAGGACTCGTACTATGTGATGTCACGTTAGTAAATCTTAACAAATTAGATACTTTTAGCTAAGAGATAGGTATAAATATATGTTTGTGTATATCCAAAAAAAACCCTGCTATTTCAGAGAGAAAGTTGTATAGAGAGAGAGAGAAAAAATTTATCTATTCTGAGAATTGATTTGTTAGGATTAGGGTTTTGTATTGTATTCGGAGTTATCTTCTTCTCTCAAAGCAACAAGCCTATTCGTCATTCATTAGGGCTAGGGTTTTTTGTTATATTCGGTGTTCTCCTTTTCACAGTGCAACCACCCTCAGCATTTTGCAGGTCATATCTCAAATTCTATCTCTTAATGTAGGGTATGATTGATAATTAGGTTTTTAGTTTTTGTTATTTGATGTATGTATATATGTAGCATGATCATTATCAGTGAATTTTTATGAATTAAGTTTATGTATCCTTATTGATTCAATGCGTTGTCGAAGATAAATTAGGGTTAGGGTTTTAATTTGATGCCTAAGTTTCGGTTTGATGTATTAATTAACATTTTGAATTATGTTCTGATTTTACCATTAAAATTTGGAGTTTTAGGGATAAGACGTTTTGGGAGCTTTATAGGATGAGTTCAGTCGGTACGGAGAGTGCCGACGATGGTTCGGTGGCGCATGCGGAGCCTCCTGATCCTGATGTTCTCGAGATTGATCCAACTCATCGCTACATTCGGGTAAATTTTTTGTGTTGCTCTGCTTTGTTCATTGATTTTCACTTACCCTTTGTTTGGTTGCTGAGAAAATTGAGGAAATTTTTTTATACTATACTTATTTTCTGTTTTGACTTGCAAGAAAAACGTGTCTCAGCTGTGTCAAATAGTTGTATTAGGCTCAGTTGAGTGGAGGGTTTTGTTTTGTTTTGTTTTGTTTGGTCCCAGATTATGAAAAATCTAAGACCTTTGTTTTTTCTGTTATTTTCCTACCTTTTTCTCAGCAACTAAACGGAGCATTTCTTTTTCTTTTTTTCTTTTTATATATTTTTTCTGTTTTTTTTCCTATATGTTTTTGATTGGTTATTGGTTATTATAACAGTATAAAGACATACTCGGAAGAGGCGCTTTCAAGACAGTGTATCCTTCTTTCCTGTTTTTATTCAAATTGGTGCTAATCTTTTGTTCATGAGTTTATCTGATATTTTTAATGTGAACAGCTGTGTTCACTTAACTTTTCGCTTCATCCATAAAGTTATTTTGAATCACCTAGGAAAAAAAATGGGTCAAATTGATGTAGCAACATCATTAGTGGAAATTGGGCTCTACCCCTTTATTATTTGAGTTGTCTGTTGGTGGGTTTGCTTGTTTTCCTTAATTTTACAATCATTATAGGTACAAGGGATTTGACGAAGTTAATGGAATTGAAGTAGCTTGGAACCAAGTTCAGATCGATGAGGTATTACAGTCACCGGAGGACTTAGAAAAGCTGTACTCTGAAGTGCATCTCTTGAAAAATTTGAAGCACAGCAACATAATAAAGTTTTACAATTCGTGGATTGATGATAAGAACAAGACAGTTAATATCATTACCGAGTTGTTCACCTCGGGTAGCCTCAGACAGTATGTTCATTATCCTTCTTATATCTCTGCTGAAGCTCCTTTTTTTGTATTATGGTGAATTTAGCTCTGTGGTTAGTGGATGCAATCCTTGATGTAGGTACCGTAAGAAGCACAGGAAGGTTGACATGAAGGCTGTGAAGGGTTGGGCTAGGCAAATTTTGATGGGTTTGACCTACCTTCACTGTCACGATCCGCCAATTATACATAGGGATCTGAAGTGTGATAACATATTTATCAATGGGAACCAAGGAGAAGTTAAGATTGGAGATCTGGGGCTGGCAACTGTCATGCAACAGGCTAACGCGAAAAGTGTAATTGGTATTACTATTGTTTTCCTGCTTTAATACTAAGATACCTACGATGATGGGAGTGGTCCTTTCACTGGACCATCAAAATCATTTTTAATATTTTCAAAAGCTAAAATTAATAATGGCATCACTGACTCCACATAAGTAATTCATATTCTGGCACTCATATCAAAGGATCTTGTTTGTATGCAATTTTTTTTTTAATTTTCCGTTTTGTTTTAAAAAATGTCTTGTGTTGAACCTGTATGCGGTTTCCTAGTTTGTTATCAGTTTGTCATATTAATATGTTGATGGTCTTTTTAGGAACTCCTGAGTTTATGGCACCCGAGCTGTATGATGAGAATTACAATGAGTTGGCTGATATATACTCTTTTGGGATGTGCATGCTAGAGATGGTCACTTTTGAATATCCTTACAGTGAATGTAAAAACTCGGCTCAGATATATAGGAAGGTTTCATCTGTAAGTTATTGTGATCTAGTAACTTTGTCTTGTTCTAGCTTATGACATACTGCCATGGTTGGTCAGTTTCTTAATTATCAGGCTTTAACAGGGAATAAAGCCTGCCGCCCTCTCTAAGGTCAAAGATCCAGAGATGAAACGGTTTATAGAGAAGTGTCTAGTCCCAGCATCCCAAAGATTGTCTGCGAAGGAGCTCATGAAGGACCCTTTTCTCCAAGTTGATGTATCAGCTAGAAATCGCCCTTTGCAACTTCCTGATATTGTTATACCTAAAGGAGGTGGGGCATTCGGAGACCGCTGCCTGCTTTCAGAAGGACCTACTAGTTCACAGACTAGGCCCTCTTCCATGGATCTTGATGCTGATAATTATGGTGAACGACCTGTTATCACTTTTGTTGGTAATTCTATTGATGGTGGGTCCCACACTCTGTGCTTGGAGATTCGATGGGCTAGAAGGGGAAATTTTTTCTTGTTAAATGGCGAGGGCATTGATGAAAACTCAGTGTCATTGAAACTACGAATAGCTGATCAAAATGGTTAGTAAATTTCTTACTCTAGTTGGCTTGCACTTGGCGCTCTCACTGTCTCTGTTATTAGTTTTTTGCTGCGCTGTAATTAGTTTACAGTAGGAAACTATGTGTTCTTCCATACATGCAGGTCGTGTGAGGAATATCCATTTCCTATTCTATCTTGATAGCGATACAGCCCTTTCAGTTTCAAGTGAAATGGTTGAGCAGCTGGAATTAGCTGATCAGAATGTCATGTTCATAGCAGAGTTGATCGATTTGTTGCTGCTGAACTTGATACCCAATTGGAAAACTTGTGTTCGAATTAGTCATCTGATTTCTCCAAACGGAATACAAGCCCCCGGAGACCATCGAAAGGACTCTCAATCGCCAGAGCCTGGACGAAACTTGGTGGGATCATGCCCCAATGTTTGTGAAGCTGTTAACGTTTCGAGTCTGCCAGTTTGCCCCGATCAAAATTCGGCTGAAGGATCCGAGATGTCGTATGTCTCTGCAACCTCTAACGAAGGAACTGATAATAAGTTTTCCAGTAATACATATATAAGTGCAGAGTCAGGAGTCATGAATTCTAATGGATGTGGGTTGCAAAGAGGAGTTAGGGAATTGGTGTGTGGAGTGGAAATAGGTTCATGCTTCGATGACAAGGGTAAGGGTTTGGACATGATCAGCAATGGTGTGGTGACTTTGTCTTGTCAGGATGATGAGCAGTTGAGATTGGAGCTGGAAATGATTGAAGTGCAGTATCAGGAGGCAATTAAGGAGATTTTGAAGAGAAGACATGAAGCGATCATGCAGACACGAAGAAGATTGTCACAGAAAACGATGGAGTCGGTTTGCTAGTTCTTTCTATTGGTTATTTGTTTTCTTGATCTTCCTTGCAAATGTAGAAAGTTTTTTCGTGGAAGAGAAAATTCATTGTAATAAATTACATTTGTTTCTTCAGATCCACCTTGGAGTTGTTGGGTCGTCCCCTTTCTTTTACAGTGATTGTAATAGTTTTTTTTCAACCTAAAATCCCAGCGTGCTGTACAGCTTTTTGCTCTCAAAAGGCGCATCCCTAACTCCATTTAAGATTGAATGAACACGATGAGCTGAAGTCTTGAGAGAAAAGAAGTACATTGTAGATAGTAGCTAGACGGCAAAGAATAAAATTGATGTAGGACAACTAGTGGCCTATGGATCCTTGATGCTTTGGTACATTGGATTTGGACGAGCTATTAAACAAATATTAATATAGAATTCCTCTATAAATATATAGGGTAGTAGGCCTCTTGGCCAGAGCATTCAATCAATTATAATCTTGAGTTTTCTATGCTCATTGTGAGTTTTATTCTCTAAAATTCCAAGTTTTGATGTTGGTTTAGCTCTTCTCGACAGGCAGAAATTGCTCAAAAAGTCTGTGATTCAATCGTGGACAGAACAATGTTAGACTTTGAACTCAATATTTGGTTATTTTTAGAGGTCGTGTGGGACAATACATTCACATATATGGACAATATGTTAGCTCGATCGAGAAAAAAAAGAATGATGTAGGACAATCTGTGGCCGACTGATACACTAATGTTGGGTAAATTGGCGATCAATTGTTCCATTGCTGCAATGGTGTTTGGGTGGCAACTAGCAAGGATTGTTTATTTCCTATTCAGCAGTATTATAGAATTTCTCTATAAATAGGCTTCATATGTCTCTTGGTCAAAGCATTCCATCAATTATAAAATTTTAATTTTATTTTTATTATTCTCTCTTGGTTCGAGTTATGTTTTCTAGTGGATTCCAGAATTTTGGGTTTTGACATTAGTCTAACCTTTCTTCTATCGTTTTTCTGGTAGCGTAAAAGAAGATCGGGACAAACTAGTGAACTGTTTGTGAACTAAAAGGCGTGTTCAATGGTACAATCGAAAACAAATAAATAAATATTTGTGAAAATAATTAGCAAGATAATCCATCAAATTCGATTAATTAAAATTTTGTTGCCGACAAATTAATCTTAGAGAGGGGTTGAATTAGGTTTATAATAAACTTTGCAGAATTTAAAACTATTGATGAGTGAGAAATTACATGCTTTCCTATGAATTTTTACTTTGTTTTATACTTAATATTTGTGTAATTGGATTGACTTACATACAAAGTGTTTACATTGTTGATTTTGTGTTCTTGTAGGTTAATCCTAGCTAAGAAAGCAAAAAAAAAAAAGCTTGAAGAATGCTCATGGAGTTCAGTGGATGATTTGTGAAAGATTGGAAGAGTGAAAAATGCATAAAAGTTTGAAACTCAACCGGTTGAGGAAATCCCGACCAATTGAGGAGTGCAGAAAATATGGCTGCGAGCATGTCAACCGGTTGGAAACTAGTTGGGAACGAGTTGACCACAAAAAAATTACACCCAAGAGAAAGTAAACCGGTTGAGCCCAACCTCGGCTCAACCGGTTGAGAACACATTCCCAGTTTTCACAGGATTTGTCAACCAGTTGACCTGTGCGATTAAAAAATATATATAAAAAAATTTCATTTTAATTAGGGTACTTTGCTCTTTTGTTATATCTTTGTTTACCCTAATTGTGTGGGTATATAAACATCGGGTGATTCTATTGCCACCCACCCATAATGCTAGTAGCACTCACTTGCTATCCACACCCACTAAGTTCGTGCTTATTTTCTTCACTCCACAAAGAGAGTTCCCAATCATTCCGTCATTCATCCTGTTCGGTTGACGACTATTGAATATGGATGATATTCTACTAGTACCTCCTGAACATTTTGTAATGTTCAACGTGTTTACATTTTTATATGTTCGGTTGGGGTGATTGAACAAAATGATATGTTCAATTACCCCTATCTGAACATTGATTGATGTTCAATATCGCAAGGCTGAACAAAAGCACGAACTTAAAATTAAAACAATAAAAAAAAAAGTGAATCATACTTCAAAAAAAAAATGTACATTTTCATTATTGGAATCATTTCACATGACCACTTCATTTTTCAATGATCAATAAACATCTTTTTTTTGTTAGATTTTTCAAAAGGTTATACGAGAGTGTAAAGGTTTGTGAGTGTAGGGTTTATGGAAAAAATATGAACGTGGGAAGGAGAATATGAGTGCAGGAAATAATATGATATATTTTAATTTATCTAATATTAGTTTTAATAGTAAATTTACATGTGGGTACAATAGTAATAAATTTTTTTGTTAATTGGTGGGTGCCAATGGGTAGGTAGCAATAGAATCACCCATAAACATCATATTTTGGGAGACTTATAACTCTCTTCCTCCATTTTTTTCTTCTCTCTTCTCTTCTCTCTCTTAGGTTTAGGTTTAGGAACTCGGGTTTTTAGCATAGGTTTATATTGATTTTTAGAGTAGATTTTCAAGGTTCAATAGTTTTTTTTTTTTTTTTGCAAACATTTTATTTTCATTGTAAGCACATTCCAATTCAATTTTAATAGAGCTTTTAAGGTATTTTTCATTCTATGGAGTTTTAAAATACCTAAGTTAGGTGGAGAGTGAAGCTTCAATCAATCTATGGTAATATTCCTATCTCCTACTTGATTTGTATTGTTTATTGATTAATATTGATTAATCCTTATATTTGAGATGAATCCACTTGCTCTATCATAGCTCTTGATCAAGTGTTAACATGATTCCATGGTACACTTGATGCTTGGGTGATTGGTGACTAAGTGTTTGCTAAATTGTCCAAGTGATTAATCATTATTAATTTGTCTTTTATTTTGAATTGATTGTGTTGATTGATTCATAGATTAGATGGAAAAATTATTTGATCTATCATAGTCCTTGATCGTGTTAACAAGAGATTGGTACACTTGATGCTTGGGTGATTGGTGATCAAGTGTTTGTTTAAATGCCTAAATGAACAATCAACACTAATCAATCATTTGTTATGGAATTTAAGTGTCTAAATCTAAATCCTACAATCTAGACTGCCAATTTAGTGGATCTAGATTATAGAATTGAAGAGATTAGGGTCTTTTCATATGCTTGGTTGTGGCAAAGCTTGAAACTTAGTTTCTCTTATTAATTGTTTTATTTAAGTTCATTCTCAAAGTACTTTGTCAAACCAACTTCCAATCAATTTTCAATCCTCAATTCCATACATGCCATCAATCAATCAATCATTCACCATCCATGTTACCTACCACCTACTGGAGTCTTAGCTTAGGTTTAAGTTAAGACTCGATACTCACCGTTTTATACTACCTGATGACTTCCTGCACTTAGGAGTAAATACGACACGCTTAAGGTACGGTAAACATGCACAAATATGATACAAAAAAATATGTAAGATGTGAATGATGAATCAAATGTACAAGTATAAAAAATACAGGAGAGTAAGGATAGAGATATCATACGCAAAGATTATGAACTAGTGTTTAAAATTACAGTGAATGTAATTTTTGATTTAGTATGGCGGCATTTGGTGTAGCTTTTTAGAGGCTCCAAATGAACTTCCTAACTTCAAAAATCATTTGGAAAAAAATTGTGTTTGGTGGATTCTTCGAAATGGACTTTTATAAAAAATTAGTTACTTGGAAATCCATCTAGGAGAAGTTAAAAAATTTTACTTTTGAAAACCCATATTTGTAGGAAGTATAACTTCCTCACTTTTTGGTACAAAAGGACTTCTAAAATAAAATCATGTCAAACAATATTTTGTTTCAAAATGACTTCTTAGAAAGTCCAACCTAAGGATCACTTCTTCCTAAATGACTTCATATCGTAGAAAGCTATGTCAAACGAGACGTTAATTGTTCGAGAGTTAGACAAACTTTGGTGGATCCCACCACTTTATTTATTTACGGGTAAAATGCATTGACCCCCTAAGGTTAGGTGTAATTACACAGTCCTCCCCTAAGTTTTAAAAAATTCGAATGTGTAAACAACTCCCTTCCATTACATTTTCTGTCAATATGTGTATAAAATGACTAAAATACCATCATTTCTTTGAAAATGTAAATTACATCGACCTCCCCTAAGGTTTGACATATTTTTAACCATATGAACTTCGATTTGACGTAAGAACTTCGATTTGAGTTATTCAAGTTGATATTGAAAGCTCTCATGGCATATTTTCGATTGCAACTTGACTTACTCGTAGGGGTTTAAATTTTCAACCATATGAGCCTCGATTTGACATACGGTTTGAATGGTTTCCTAATCTAAAACAAATAAAATTGGACTAATTTTTGGGATTTTAACTTGGCAAAAAGATCAAATATATTTTTCTAGGTTATCATATGGTTTTGTGATGCTCTTCTCAAACCAATCAATAACTATACTAGCATATTCAATCAAGATAATTAAATGAAATGAGTGGAAAGATAATTGAATTTTTGTATAAAATGACATTATTCTCATTTAGAAAACAACTCTGGGTGCAGTTTTAATAAATAGAATAATATTGTTTACCATAAATATATGCAGCTAGTGAATTCAAATTTAAAACATCAAGCAAAGCCTATTATAGGGTTGTAAACGGCCCGATTTGGCCGATTTGGAAGCATAAAATAAGCCAATCCAATTCTAATGGTCCACTAAAATTCCAACCCATTGTTAAAGCCAATACGGGACAAACCGTGAAAACGGCATGGCTTGGGTAGGTTTGACGGTTTGGCCTTTTTTTTCTTTTTTCTTTTTTTTTTAAGCCCTACTTCCCCGATTAGGATTTGAAATGAATAATTTATAGGCCTTCGAAGTTAGGAAAAAAATTCACATTTTTTCAAGTCAATTTTCTATAGAAAAATATTATTTTTTTTCCTAGCTTTGAAGTGTAGTAAATTCTTTGTTTCAAAACCAAATCAAGTGATTCAAGTTTTTTATTAAAATTAGGGGAAATTACAAATTGACCCATGTATTATCAATGAAAAACACTTTGCACACCTGAACTATCAATTATGACAATTAATCCCATATACTATCAATTTACGATAGATTATACCATTCTATCAACTAATCAGACATCCGTTTAACATACATAAAATCAAGTGCGTTCACGTGAAGGTATTTTTCTCCCACATTAAGTGAAGGTAGGGATTTTTTTTTTTTTTTTGTTAAACATGCATCCAATTAATTGATGAAATGGTGCATTCTGTCACAAATTAATAGTAAGGGGGGTTAATGTGTCACAATTGATAGTTTAGGGATGCAAAATATTTTTCATTAATAGCAAAGGGAGTCAATTTGTAATTTCCCCTTAAAATTATAACCTAAGTTCTTTTCACATAAACTTGAATAACTCAAATCGAAGTTTTTAAGTGAGAGATATGATGCTTCAAAGTAGGTTCCTTAAGCTAAAAAAGTTGCAAAAATTTGGCGAGCTACCTATTTTAAGCATATTTTTCTCTGAGATTTTAAGGGAGGTGTTGTATACCACCTTACGAGTGTCAAAGTAGAATATATGAGTTCTACATAATAATTTGAATCACTCAATTTGGCTTTGAAATTAAAAAGTTACAGATCTCCAAATTTGGATTTTTTTTATATTTTATTTTATCACCAATTGTAGAGAGAATATTTTATTTTATTTTTTGATATGGAATAGAGGAGATTATATTTTGATAACTCCTTAAAAAGTCACAATTGAACAAGTTTGTACATTACATTTTCATGAAAACACAATAATTTAGACAAATTTGGCATTGATTCTTGTATTGCATGTGTGGCTATCTCAATGCATACTTGTTGAACCAATGTTGTGGTTAATTATGGACTTATAATTTATTTAGTTTTATTTTCAAAGTCTTTATTTGAGTTGTATTTTTTTGATACATACATACATACACATACATACATACATACATACATA